>JARNME010000404.1:13035300-13148029 GCA_030179655.1 Scaptomyza flava
TCGACATCATCATTTGGCATATCTTTCGACTTCCATAACTTCGGCAAATCTGACCCGATTTTCAAAAGCAATGTCTTAAAAGTCATCGTTTGGCCCCTACAATAAAACTGCATTTAAATAATTTCATTATATGAAATTCGATTTTCGGCCATTTGGCATGTTAAAGTCTTATGCCAAAATATCGACATCATCATTTGGCATATCTTTCGACTTCCATAACTTCGGCAAAACTGACCCGATTTTCAAAAGCAATGTCTTAAAAGTCATCGTTTGGCGTCTACAATAAAACTGCATTTAAATAATTTAATTTATATGAAATTCGATTTTCGGCCATTTGGCATGTTAAAGTTTTATGCCAAATAGCGACATCATCATTTGGCAAATCTTTCGACTTCCATAACTTCGGCAAATCTGACCCGATTTTCAAAAGCAATGCCTTAAAAGTCATCGTTTGGCCCCTACAATAAAACTGCATTTAAATAATTTCAATTAAATGAAATTCGATTTTTGGTCATTTTGCATGTTAAAGTCTTATGCCAAAATATCGACATCATCATTTGGCAAATCTTTCGACTTCCATAACTTCGGCAAATCTGACCCGATTTTCAAAAGCAATGTCTTAAAAGTCATCGTTTGCCATCTTCAATAAAACTGCATTTGACATAATGCATTTAAATGAATTTCGATTTTTGATCATTTTGCATGTAAAAGTTTTATGCCAAAAAGCGACATCATCATTTGGCAAATCTTTCGAGTGTCATAACTTCGGCAAATCTGACCCGATTTTCAAAAAAAATGTATTTAAACTCATAGTTTGGTGTCTACAATAAAACTGCATTTAAATAATTTCATTAAAATAAAATTCGATTTTTGGTCATTTTGCATGTTAAAGTCTTATGCCAAAATATCGACATCATCATTTGGCAAATCTTTCGACTTCCATAACTTCGGCAAATCTGACCCGATTTTCAAAAGAAATGTATTAAATCTCATGGTTTGCCATCTTCAATAAAGCTGCATTTGAATTAATGCATTTAAATGAATTTCGATTTTTGATCATTTTGCATGTAAAAGTTTTATGCCAAAAAGCGACATCATCATTTGGCAAATCTTTCGACTGTCATAACTTCGGCAAAACTGACCCGATTTTCAAAAGCAATGTCTTAAAAGTCATCGTTTGGCCCCTACAATAAAACTGCATTTAAATAATTTCAATCAAATGAAATTCGATTTTTGGTCATTTTGCATGTTAAAGTCTTATGCCAAAAAGCGACATCATCATTTGGCAAATCTTTCGACTGCCATAACTTCGGCCAATCTGACCCGATTTTCAAAAGCAATGTCTTATAAGTCATCGATTGGCCCGTACAATAAAACTGCATTTAAATAATTTCAATTAAATGAAATTAGATTTTTGGTCATTTTGCATGTTAAAGTTTTAACTGAAACTCGCTGCGACATAAGTGGCCAACGCTTGATATAAATACAATACAATACCCACGAGTAGCTACCCCTTCTAGTCAAACACAACGCTTTGTCTATGAGTAAACATTTATGCAGTTTTAATTATAAATTTATTTTTGTTGGAATTTAGTGGGAAAGTAGAATGGACCGCAACAAGCGAACAAACTGTTCAAACTAAAATGTAATGAAGTGTAAACTACTGCCACGATTGAATAAGTGGATCTAATTAGTTAGGGAAGTGTTTGATGAGAATATAAAAAACGTATCCAAAACGAGAAATGTTCACTGTTACACCAACATTTAAATTAAGTAGGCAATTCGAATGTATTGTTTGTTTGTTAAGCTTATACTAAGATATTCCATTGCAAAATGTCAATGTGCCTTATTCTTAAATGGATATCGAGCGCACCTTCAATTCCACTTTTGTATTCACGCTTCCAGCTCTAACGCAAACCCCTAAAAACTAAAAAGTAGACGAACCCACAAATAAATGCAGACAGTGCAGTAGCTTTCAGGCTAGAAGGCCCATCCATTGTGATGCCATCCAAGTCAATGGTGGAAATGAAAATAAAATTTTATGCAAATACAAAAGCCAACTGAAGTCAATTATTGTTTATTCAACTTATTTTATTTAAATATAAGTCGATAAAGAGAACCACGAACGAAAACGAAACAGAAAAAACAAACGGGTAAACCTTAAGGAAACTTTGTAGAGCAATTAATGAGGGGATACCAAAGGCAGAGTACTCTTTGGAGAATGCATTCATGAATGAATATGCATAAATATTTACGAAATTTCCCTCGAAAGTCGCTTACTCACTACTAACAGCAAACTCTGACTGGCCCATTTCAGAAGCTGGCAAATTTAGCATCTTGATTCCCACGTTTTTCGGCTGCTAGCCAGAACAGGACTGAAAAAAACGAATGTATAAAAAAAGTCCTACTGAAAATTGTCGAAGCAATTGATCAAATGTTTGTTTTGTTGAACGAAATTTTTCGAGCTTATTGCCGATCAGCTTGTACCATCGTATTACATGGTATCTATTAGGGTTTAATTGTGAGGGAAAGCGACTAAGTGCAAGCCTCAACTGAGCGGTAAATCGATTTTGTATGTATGTGAACGTGAGTATTTCTCAAACATAAATCGAGGTTGAGATGCGCGCAGAACTTGCATAAATTCGATTAAAACTCATTCACAAACACATTGCATAACTCAAGTGTATGTTAATTATCTGCATTATTTATAAAAATTCGCACGTGATGATAAAAATGTTTGCCCACACTATCGCATACACCTACCTTGCCTGACTTCTAGCTTCGGCTTGGGGAGTTTGCACATTAAATAAATAAGCAAAAAACTTTTCAACCTTCATGAATATTAATAGATTAATAGATTTAATACACATAGTTTCAACGATGGTCTTACGCAACGTTGTCCGCGTGAATTGTGAATTTAAACTGAATTCCTTAATGAATTCGCCTGGCGACCACAGACTGAATAGCATCTGTTTGCCTTCTGGCTTGCTGGAGAAGCTGGTGCCCAATGCGATCATCGCAATTTTAAACAGATTAAAAGTCATTTTGCTTATACTATTTTCAATGAATCATTTAAAATGAAGAAAACTTTTTATAATTTTGAATTCAGAATTGATTTTCAACCCATTAAATAGCTTTAATTGATATCCATAGTAATTCGCAGTTGCGAATAATATTATTAAAAGCTCAGTTAATGAAGCGTTGCTCTAAAGAGGATCAAAGCTTCGTTATTATTTTTAAAACTGTAAGCTTTTCCATAAATACACATTTTCAAAAAGACGGAGTGCGTTCAGAGCAAACTTTTTCGGACATGCTGTGAAGAATTATTCCTTAAATTCAAAAGCATAAAGTTTTGCGCAAAAATTGCATCAGAAGCAGAAGCTCGAGTCGAGTCCATTCTTAATTAAAATGCATTGATTCGTGCCCAGGGCGAACGTTAACTAGTGTTAACATATAACTTTAGAGCATAATTAAATATTTCCTTCATAGTCATAATCATAACTAACAGATGTGTCTATGGCCGTCTTTTCATATTCGTTCCGGCATATGATAATGGTAAAAACTTTAACACATCTTTTTTTCTACAGTCTTTTTCGCTTTTTTGTTGGACAACCGACAAACACAGCACGTAACACGTGTTTAAGTTTAAAGGCGTATTGAGAGCATTAAATATGCACACAAAATGGATAAAATAAAATATCAATGAGAGGCAAACATATGTTTTATTAAATTTGCTTTTTTGCCAACTAATTTTAAAATAAATACAATTTTAACAGCCGCTTGGTCAAAGCTAAGGAATATCATCTAATGTGATGGATATTACGTTCATAATTGTGCCAAAAAACATACAAAAATTAATTTTATAAGTACTTATTTAAGTTTTTAGTCGTCGGGAAGCTTATACCATTTGGTTTATTCTTGATTTTATTCACCGTACTTATGGACATTTCGTGTAAATCATCATAAAAATAAAATTGATTTCAATCCAAATTATTAATAACGCTTTAAACGATGATGAAAATTTAGCTAAGGCAAAACTCCCGTCAAAAGATGCTCACATAATTTGCACACCAAACATATTTTTAGTTTTTCTATTTTATTAAATTTGCATGTGCTTGAAAAACTTGTCAGAAAGTGTTTGGGTCCAACAAGTGACAAAAGAGATGAAATATGCAAATAAAAAAAAAAATAAAAAAATAAAAAAAACTAACAGGAGCGCTGGGAACGACAAGAGAAAGAGCTGAACGGAAGTGTTGAATCACCGGAAAATCATTAAAGGAAGTCACAACTATTGATTATGTCGGCGGCGTCGAAGACAGAGGAAAAATTATGATAGCACCCAAACCCAAAGAACACCAAACCCACTTTTGACCTTATATTTACATCGCTGGTCAATGGATCAATTTAGTGTTGAATTGGTACCAAGAATATCATTTTCAAATAACGCCAACTCCAATGTTTCTTGTCAAGCCAGAAAGAGTTGGAGAATTAAGGCAACTTTTAAGTAACCAGACAATTAGAAAGGAAAAAAAAACTGCTTTTGCACCCTATGACTCATCAGGCTCACGGTATGAGCAACCACGTGTGTGCTTCTGTTTCCACACATAACTCATGCGCTTAGTATCCTGTCCAGCTTAGTCAGTACATATAGTTAGAGTCGCATTTCAGAATAAAAATAACTCAAATGTCGAGCCTGAGTCAAGGTCTTAAACCCAATTTCAAATTGTCATCAGTAAATTTTCATTCATCGAACAGATTAAACGTTAAACTCGATCTTAACTGTTTCGATTCGTATGGATTAGGCTTTAACATCTTTGAATCCTTGAGAGCAAAAAGGAAGTTCAATTAAATGAGATATCTAGTCTAAAATGTAAAAAAAATATGTTGATCCATTAATATTATTTCGTACTAACGATTAACTTCAGCTATTTTTTTTATTAAATAGGATAAATTTATTTTAAAGCAGCAAACTCATCTCATTTTTGTAATATAAAACTGCCAAAATGAATCTGGTAATCTAACTTTATAGTTATGAAGATTCTAATCACAAAACGATTTCTCTTAGTTTCATCCACAAGGCTTGAGGCTTGATTTGCAGTTAAATCTTTTTCTCTAGCCCTCTCTCTTTATCATCTTTCTTTATAAGAACATCTCTAGCTTAAGATGACCGTTGCTTGTTTGAAGTTATAGGAGCATTAAGTTTGTTTCTAGTTGCGTTTTACTTTCGAACGAAAAAACGGTCGAAAGCGTTTTGTATGTGTCTGGCATGCTAAAAAGCATTAAATTTTACTATTTATACAGACTTTTTATACTGACCATAATCCAGAAATATGTTAAATTATTTAACCTAAAACACACAAACTGCAATCTGAGCTGATAACTGATTAAACAATGCTGTAACAGTATAACTATTAGTTGTATCGATGCATTTCCACAATAACATTTGCAATTTATTAGACAGTGGTTAACAGGTACTGTAAAATTATGAAAATAAATAAACTATATAGTTTAGTTGCAGTGTTTATGTCCGAAAAATGGCAACATGTTTTCAATATATAGGCTTAACTTCTTCAGTGACTGCGAAAAGTTTTCGGACGCAAGTAAGTATTAAGTAAAATGTCCGAGCTGTTCTGCAAAAGCAAAAACATTAAAAATTCCATTGCCGCCAGCAGCTAGCAGTCGAGCCAGACAACCTTTCGGTCATTAACACTCCAAATTATAAACAGACAAATACGGAACATACGAACAGGGAAAGCAGCAATCCACACTCATAGCAAAGTCGTTGCACAAAGAGCCAAAAACTTATTTGCGGTTGCCCAGTTTGGCCGAGGTTGGTAAGCAAATGCAAAATATTATTGAAATGCCTTGGGCCATGATATACAACCAAACCAAACTTAACCAGACCCGCACAGACCAAATGTGTATTTAGTTCAGTAACAGACATAGAGCTATTTCTGGGCGTATAAATGTAATGACAAATCAAAGGCAGACTCCATCAGTGCATCAGTATCTGCATCTGTGTGTTTATTTGTCGGTTCATGTCTGGCTTTGATCTGTTTTAAATTGTTTTGTTGGTTGGCTAACCTGTGCAGGTCTGCCAGTGTCAATTCGTGTCGCTAGTTTTCTTTTGACGGATACTATAAAACACATGGGACAGTCAGTCCAAAGCGAGGGCGACAGCCAATCATCAATAATAATCAATGCAATCAGAATATGATACTCAAAAATATAATCTTAATTAACAAAAAAGTAGAGTTAAGGGCCAAGTAAGCAAAAGTTTCCAATCCACTTATTTATATTGAACAAAATATGTACTAAAAGCTCGTAGGCAAGAACATGGCGTAAACATGATTAATGAAATCTCAATTAAATACAAAAAAAAAAAAATATATATATATATATTTCGTACATTGAATTGAAGGTGACAAATATCGTTATTTCAAAGCCAAACTTTGCGGAATGTTAACAATAAAAATGAACACAAAAAGCAACAACAACAACAATACAATATCTAAAAACCGAACATGAAAACTAGTATGCTTGGTTCAAAACGGATTTACGACTAGCCCTCTTATAAAAAGGGGGGGTGCAGCAATTGTTGTTATTGTTACTCGTTAGCGTTACATAAAAGAGCTGCTGTTGTAAGCGAGCAGCAACATCAACAGGGCAACAGCAATTGTTGTACACATAGTTATAATAAAAATCAGCTTGTTTCAGTTGTCCAACGATGTACGACAGCAGCCTTCTTTCATATTAACTGTTTGTTTGATTGTTTTTCTTGTTTTCTCGGTTACTCTGTTAAACTCACACTCTGCTTAGACTTTTGGTTAGCCTCTGCTTGCATGCAGGTTCAAAGCTGTTGGCCCCAGGCCCTCTTTCTTAACCCTACTCAACCAACAGTTCCCTACCGCCACTAACTGCTCAACTCAACTTCGCCCTTCAATTTTATTGTTGCTGGCAAACCCAGGCTGGAAGAAGAAAGCCGCAGGTGCCAAGTGAAGAGTTATTGCATGGAACATAATGCAGACATGCAGACACATTCAGTAACACAGAAGCTCTAAATGCTGAGTTTGAGGCACAAAAAACGTTGCAACGGCTGCTGCTGGCTTGGGCATGCTCGTTCTCGTTTGCTGGTTTGGCAAAAGGGCTTAAAAAATATATGCATGCATTGAGCACAGACTAACACTGGCTAAACGGGCTAATGTTTAGGCCAAGTTTTTGGGTACATCTTAACCTGACATGCCAGTCAGCGAAAATTTCTCTTGCGAATTTGTGCATGCTCGCCAAATCAAATCAAGAAAATGGGGTGCCGTAATAAAAGGCCGAGTGTGACAATGGCAACAATGTCGGATGAAAAACTCAGAAAGTGTTTGCCCAGGGAAGCAACCAAAATCAGCAGAAGGAGTGAAGGATGGAGAAAGAATAGAGGTAGGCGAAGGCATGAAAGAGAGGAGGTAGGATTAGGCATTGCTTTTAGAGGCTGTGAACCAGCTTTTAGTCTATGACCAGTTAAATCAAATTGAAATTGTTGAAGACGTTTTGGCAGCTTGTTTTTGCATAAATCAAATAGTTAGGCACTTTCAGTGGTTGGTCAGAAAATGAGGGAAACTTAGGGCAGACAGCTGCCCAGCTTAGAGCTGTAAAGTCACTTGGCAATTACAATACCAATTAAAAGGGGCTTAAGCCAAAGCTTAAACGTTAAAGTACGAGTAAGTACCCTACTCAGTTGTGGCGAAGTTGTATTAGTAAGCTTTTTAATGTGTCAAATTTGTTGTTCTATTATTTCAAAAAGTTCTAAATATTTTTTAAATTTATTATTATTATCTATTATAGCATTAACTCAATATGTTCGCACGCAAGAGTGTTGAAGTATTTAAATTTCTTGCACGTCATTCTCTGCTTATATCAACCCCAGATTTGCACGGCTTATCATTTCGTTACGCCAAACGACAAAAACTTTCATATCTGTAATTTAAAGAGCGCACTTGGTCTTTTTCCTTTATTTGCAACTAAAACTTTCAGGTTGCCGGGAGCTCTTCACTATTCCAGCCTGCTTTTCGGGCAATTCCTGTCACACACGTCGTATGAGCTATATGCATAAACCCTTCTTCGCACGCACACACACGACTGAACATGTGTGTATACCAGATATAAAGGTGGGTGTAGCAGCTGTAGCTAACTTTACTGTCTTATCTTGAACAGACTGCACCACAGTCATGTAAATAGCCATGACTCATGCGCCAACTTGAGCCACATGGCATAGTCTTGCGATGTTGCTGCATCAGTTTTTGTTGGTTTTGTGGCTGTGTCTGTTGCAACTTCTACTTACCGCCAGCAACTTGAACAGTAAACTGAATATTAATTCGCCCAGAGCGCAATTGTTTGTGTGTGTGTGAAATAATTTGTTTACCAACTTTACACTTATTTTGCTAACTGAAATCGCAAGAAAGAGAGTGATCTGCATCTAATGAGCAATGCCAAACGCGTTAATTCTATACGTATGTTTTTAAAAAGGTTATCCTTATGCAATTTTAAATATCTATTTGTTCAAACACATATACATAAATAAGTTTAAATCAAACCTTTGGCGACAGCCATAATAGCCAATTACAGTATCCTGCACAGACACGCTAACCAATAACCAAAGCCAAAATGCATTCGGAATGCCAAACACCAAAAGGACCTCAAATTTCGTTTCTACGTATTTCATGAACGCTGCAGCAGCAGAAACAGCAGAAGGAGCAAAACGCAAATGCTATTAAAAGCATTACGATGAACCCCGTGACAACCTCTGGAGCCACAGATCGTAAATTATTACCAAGGCAATCGAAAGCGGTCTCTTACTCGGCATTGTGCTGAGCCGTCTCCGTTTTCTCTACTCTCGATTCTGTGCCTTTTGTCTGGGAAAATGCAACAAGATTTATGTCTTTCAATGCACTTTCCGTCCAGTGCGGACTCGGAAGGCGACAAACATTGCTTCAATAAATGTAGTATCACGCAGCGTATGTGCAGTATTTTAATTTTGCAAGCAATCGAAAAATTGACACAAAAAATTTTACACAGAATTAAGCACTCAGGCAATGAATTTTCCTCCGTTTTTCTCATTCATTTGTCTGTAGCATTTTTTTCAACGCGACTTTTGTTTGTAGCCGATTGAGCCGCGAAATATGTGCTTGTAAGTGGTTATATGAGCTTGTATGATTGATCCAAACGCAATAATTTATAACACTTCTCCATTTTAGAAATTATTGATTTATGTTATGTTTAAAAGACCATCAACATAAACACAACGACAAACATAAGTTCATGCCTTGAACACAAGGCTGACAACGAGCTTAGTTAAGTCAAGCGAAAGACATATCTGCCTCCAGGCAAAGAGCTGTCCTGATGACAGAGTCAGCTTTCGTAATTAGAGCTGATACACATTGAATCGAATTGAGTTGGGTTAAGTAAAGTTCAGTTTCTACAGAAACTGCAGCAACAGTCGGTAGTGAAGTGAATGGCCGTTTGACAAACACACGCAAACTGTGTATGAAGATGACAACAATGATTGACATCGTTGACTTAAGTCATTGCATATTGCATGCAAGCTGTTGTTTGTTTGCAGTTTCGCAAACAGCATCAGCAGATGAACATAATGAAACCATTTGCATAATGCGAATATGTATGTGAGCATCTTTATGTAGCGAATGGAAACAATGCCAGGCGCTTAATTTGTTTGAGTGCTGGCTGCAAGAAATATTAATTATTTTTAAATTGAATAAAAAGCACATTGGCCAGCATTAACCAACACACATTCAAACACACGCACACATAAATTTAACACACAATAAATTACAACAAATAATTGCCAATTCAGCAGCAAATAATTTATGTGACAAACACAATTTGTTGTTGCCTATTGCCTCTTATTTCTTGTTGTTATTACTACTGTTGCCTGTTGGTGTTATTTCTACTTATTTGAATTCATTGCTTGTCGGCCGAGTTGTTCGCTGGTTTCGCCCATTTGGGTTCTGTTCGGCAATAGCCATAAAGATTATTATCTTCTGATATGGTCGGACTCCGAGCTGTGGCTACAAATATTTACCCAACACACACACAATTTTCTCTTGCGACATACATAAACATAAATATTTTTTTATTATTTATGTATGTTAAGCAAAAAATATAAGTCCCATAAAGTAAGGCATAGCTCACATAAAATTGTCCATATATAAATAAACATTTTTTTTATAAATATTTTCGTCTTTAAGAATGATGAAGGTCGCTTGAATACGTGTGTTTGATAGGCAGCAAAGTCTACCGTTAAGGATGATCAAGTGCAACTTGTGCGTTAAGCAAACATTTTTTGTGTTATACAAAAACTGCTTTTGTGCAATAGCAAAAATTTATAAAAATTATATGATAATACTAACTATATTAATACATATTATTTAACTCAAGAATCAAGTTTTTAAAATAAAAAATGCAGCAAAGTAAAAAATATATAATATGAACCAAATTTTCATGCATTTATTTATTTAAAGGGCTTGTTAGCTATCTATTTGATACTGACCGAAATAAAAGCAAGCAACAACGAAAGGTCAATTGCCTGTCAAACAGAACAGAATTGTAACAAGTTACCAAGACTAAAAAAAAAAAAATATATATATATAAAATATGAGAAACTTCCAAGTCATAAAATGCTCAGAGCATAACAAAAAATGAATTCGAAGTGCTCGCAGTTTTTTTCCCTGTTACATATTTTTATAACAAGTAATCTGCAATAATAATACAAGACGAGAATGACAGGCTTCTAATTGAGGTCATTCAAGGTCCACGTTCCTCGGTCCGATCCCGCTTTTTGTCAATTTTGTCTCAAATAAATCTAAATTTAAAATTAAATACAGCGAATTTGCTTTACACAAATTTAATACATGTATGTACAGATTTGGGTGCCTTTGGTAGGTTTGAGGCAATTCACACTCAAATAATCACATCGATTACCTAGAAAAAGGTATAATACAAATTATATTAAAATGCAGAGCACGTGTTGCCATTAGCTAAGAGATCCAAGAATCAAGATACAACTGACACTTTCTCACTCATTCACTTTGTCTCTCCATAACAATAAAATTTTTATGTTAGACATGTTATCTAAACACTGTGTCGGCTTATTAGACACTTTCTATTGATTTTCCTTCACTATGGCCACGTACTCATTTATTTTTATTTATATTTTAGTTCCCTTCATACTAGTTCGAATGTCATACACAGACTCCCACTTGTACTTCATTCATTGAATACGGTGGCGTATGCGCAACGTTAAGCAGCTGATTCCTCTTTATGTTTTGTGTATCAAGCATACGCCACGCCGGCAAAACTTCTTATCTGCTGTGCCGTGGGAAAACTTTTTATGTTTTGTGCGAAAGCCAATCAATATATTACTGTTAATAAATGAATATCATATTCAATAAGCGGCAAATTGTCTATATCAAAGAAATGCGTCCCTGCAAATGCGTGAAATTGCGAATTGCAAAAATGCTGGCAAACAATTTTTTCTGGTTGAGGTTGAGTATTAAAATCAAAGGACTTGGCCAATAACCTATTACACATAAAGTTATAAATATGTTGGTCGGAGATATGTTGTAAGTGAAAAGAAGGAGATATATCGTCGGATATATAACGCGACAAAACTTTTATGCCAAAAAGTCGACTTGGACATTGGTAAAATCTTTCAACTTTCATTTCTTCGGCAAAACTGACCCTATTTTCAAAAGCAATATGTCAAAAGTCTTGGTTTGGCTTTAAGAATAAAACTGCAATTAAAATTGAAAATTCGATTTTTTGTCAAAATGCATGTTTAAATTTTATGGTATGAGTAACTTCATATCTCTGACGACATATCTTCGCCCAGTACATTTTGCTGGCTGCTGATATGTGTCGTGTTTCTTTTGTTTTGAGACGTCACATCTGCACCAAGAAACATATGATGCTTAGAAACGACATTTCTCTTCTTGAAGATTTTCTCCTGTACGCGCAACTTATCAATCAACATTACAACCTGCAGTTTGTAGTTCCAAGATTCAAAGCGGAGAAACCAAACAATCAGTTATGCCCAAAAGCTTAATCGATTTTCTACATCCGCTTGGCTTATGGTTTAATATTGAAAAATTTTCTCCCAAGCCGAAACAAGCAACATCTTTTGTCCAACGCATACCCAAAAGACGGGCATTAAAAAGGTAATTTGTTATTATTCTTTTTATTCATTCTTAAGCCGCCTGAGGATATCATGAAACGAATTTTTAATATGCACACAAAATCAGTTGCAAGTGCTTAAAAGTGATTGTTGTTTGTTCTCTCGGCATTCCTTTTCATTTTAATTTTTTTTAAGTTGTCAGAATAAAATTCGGGTAGGTAAACACGATACTTAATTGAATCAATGAGAACACAATTTGTTTTCTCTAAATGATTTCGACTAACAAATGAAAAAACAAATAAAATAAAATAAAACAAACAAATGTGTCATTAATTTTTGAACTAGAAAACTGATTGAAAAGCAATTTTCATAATAATTAAATATGTTGTACAATTAACATCACAGACATTGATGAAGAAACGCTTACCTAGAATAAGAGCATTAAAGTTTTGCATTGTTTTTGATATCGATATCATTATTTCATTTTGGAGGCAGATTTCCTTTTCATTTGCCAGAAAAATTCATTTGAAGAATATGTGTTGATATGTGTTTTAAATCAAAATCAAATCACATGTATGCGTTATCTCTTAAGCATTTAATTTCATTTACAATCCATTTGAGTGTTTCCTGTTTAAGATTTCCAGGAATTAAACAAACTGAACGTTAGTCAAATGATCAATATTTGTACGAATATCAACTGTGCTGTTTGAGGTTCTATCTTTCTAGATACCAAACGACCCTAATGAACACCAAATATGCATTCACAAAAGTTGAATTATTTAGCATAAATATTTGTAGACAACATTCATACATAAAAGTGTTAGCCACACCAACAAGAAGAACAACAATGGCAAAATTTATTGGGTAGAAATAATAATGACCAGCTCCAATGAGTCGTTTTATTTGTTTGTGTTGTTGTGGTTGGTTTTCGTTCTTGTGCACATTGTGTGCTAATTGCTTGGGTTCGCTTTGCATTTTCCAATTTGTTTTGTGGATTATGCAATTTATTTAGTTAAGCTTTATATGTCCGCAAATGCTACTACAACGTATTTTTCTTTTTGCTTATGCTTTGTACCATCGATGATAATTTCTATGGCCGCACGTAATATGGACATTAAAACGAGCCAGCGGGTACCTGACCCCTGAAGCGCAGCTAAAAGCACAGAGAAAATAACACAACAAATATTTTAGTTTTCATTAATTTAATTACTTTGGCCACAGGAAGTGAACACAGTGCAGTAGCAACAACTACAACTAGCAACAAAATGTTGCATTAGGTCCTCAAAGTCAAGGTAAGCTTGTTGAACACAGCAGGTATTAAAAGTCGCACAAAAAATCGAAACATTTGCTTGTAGGTAGCTTAGAACTATTATGAGACTAGGGTCAAATACATTAAGTTATTTAATTAATATAATAGTAGATTCAAAATAATTTAATTTCGGATAGAGCAATTCAAAATTTCACTAAAATCGAGTTTTCAAAATTATTCATTTAATTTGCTATTAAAATGCCTTAAAATACTTCAATGCTCTAATTCCTTCTGAGCACATTTTATGTTTGACCATTCATTCAATTAAGCAACTATAAAAACAATTTAATCAGCAATTAGCGTTCACAAGCCAAAAAGACTTAAAACTTACTCAACCTAGAGTCTCTAACCATAAAATAAGAAATGAAATGCCCATGTGAAATGATTTGCAAAAAATTTGGGCTTTTCAGCATTGGGACACACGAACATAATATATATTAAACAAGACAAAGATTGGGAATTGGAAAGGCACACGCACAAAACCTAATAACATAAGCGACCAGGTTAAAAAGACAGCAGACAAACTAGATGATAAGATGGCTGCTGTTCCTTCTCCTTTTAATTTTTCAACTCCATCTCCTTTCGTTTTCTTCATGGCATCAACATTATGGCGGAGGTAAAAGCAGCTCGTTGACAGAGCAGCATCCGTTTGTCCCTAGTTGAAAAAAGCGTGTAATTAGGAAAGCAATGAGAGACATCCAGACATCAACCCATTCAGTCAACATAGTCAGTCAAAAGTCACGACTATGTCAAACAGGAAATGCGCACACGCAAAAACAGAATTGCAAATGAAAATGAAATAAAATGGCGCAAATGTAAGCATACACAAAAATACTCATTGCCTGTGGGGTTTAATTTTATTATTTTCCGCCTGAAAGTCTCAACAATGGGCAACATAAAAAGTTATGTACAAAAATCTTTGCTGCTTGCTACTTTTTCGCTTGCATTTCCGTTACAAGGAAACTAAATTTGCATGTGACATTTGCGGCAGAGTTTTGTGGGGCCAACGGAAGGAGAGTGAGTTGCAAAGAGAGTAAGAGGAAAATGCCGTTGGCTACATGAGTATCAACATAAAAATTTTCGAGTCTTTTGCCGGGTAGGCAATAAATGAGCCAAGTATGTATATATGATGTGAATGCTTGTGGAAGTATTTTTGTGTGAAGGGAGAGTTAAGCGAGTAATTTTAACTTAAATTAATAAATTTTATAAAATTTTTAGCACAGGCCAACGTTTTCGGTAGGTTTAATATTACTTTTTGTTTATGGTTAAAACAAATAAAATGTGGTAAAAGAAATGCAAAAAGCAATAAATTTATCTTTAAGCAAAAGCAATTACAGCCCAAAAACCAACCAACAGCAAACGTGCAATTATCAACAGTAATCCCATCAATTTTCATTAAAAACAGAGCACAACGCGTATACGCCATGTGCAATGCGTGATAATTATGAATACGCTGCACCAAAATGTTTAAAATTTTCAACTCCACTGTTGCCGCCTCACGTTGCAATCGAAATGCAACGAAAGAATAAAAGAGAATAAGGGCAATAAAGAAAATACGAGCAAATGAATAAAGCAAGAGAGTTGGCTGTCCATTTACTGGCGAAGGTAACGAAAGCAGAAACACAACACAATGCGCCTAAAGGCAAACGAGTAAAGTTTGTTATAAGCTTTTATATAAGATGAATGACATATAAACATTCTTTATTTATGCATTTACACTTATAATCTGGCAATGTGTTAGGCGAAAATAGGCAACGAAAAGAAGAGAGAATATAGGATATATGAAAACCAAAATCTTTACAACATGTATTAGTATTCAAGTCAAAATGAGTCAGAGCTTCGAACAATGCTTGCTCCAGCAAAAAAATTGTTTGTTGTCTTTAATGTTGTTTTAACATTTCCACTTTATTGAGTTAAACACACTTTGTTTAAAAACACTTAAAGATACTCAACACAATAACACACACAATGCACGAGCATGCATATGTATATTTGCAATAAAGAAAAGTTGGCTGCTTTATGTCTCCCCCAGTGTCAACTACCAATACAAAGTTGAATCGCCAACTATACATATTTGTTCAGCTTGTGCAGGCGTTTGCGTTCCATATACAGGAATTTTGCACGTAGAAGCGAAACTGGCACTCTCTGAGGCATTGCCGTATAACAACAACTTCTTTTAAAATTATTTAGTGTATGCATATAAATAAAATAAATGTAGGTAAAAATAAGCAATGGAAACATGATCTGACTTTTTTAATGAATTTTTATGTTTGTGTAAAGTCTGTGAAAATTATAAAACAGTACGACAATTCAATTTGAGGGTGAGTTTTGATTTATTTACTGTAGGCGTGTACTAGCTAAACGCAGTGAGCCATGTAACGAGTCATGCTGAGTCATTTGGTGGGTGTAAGGTATTGAGCATAAGAAAATGCTTCTGTCAGGGTAAGGGCAAACATGACAAATAATTTTCTGCCAAGATTTACCTTTTGACATTTATGAGATTCTCATTTTTATACTGAAAAATCAATATAGTGCTGTTTTCGTTGATTTCAACATTGTTGCTTAGAAATCTGCCAGGAAATGTTGCCAATCATAAAGTTCCAAGAAAATGGTTGCCATTTCCTTTTCAATAATCGAGGCGACAACAATTGCAAAAGAGCACCCTTATCAGGCAAATTACAAAAAAGCTTCTAGTCTCGTATCCATCCCTTTCTTCCTCTGGCAGTGATGTGCCCATGGAGAAAAAAGTCGTTTGCAAATATGCCGGAGCAAAAATATATATAAGGCTCAACTTATTTACATATGTGCATATAATACCTTATATTATGTATACTTATGTGTGTGCTGTTTGAACTCGTTGTAGATGTAAAAAAGCACAAGCTTGATAAATAAACAACAAGGTCATACAAAACAAAAAGAATAAAGCAGAGCAAAACAAAAAAGTGGCCAAAAGAAGTAAGAAGACAAACAGAGACAAAAAGTCCGAAGAGTTTTTGCACACAGAATAAGTTTGGTTGTGTTCGGAGAGGATGTGGCTCAACATTTTACATCCTCTCTCACTCCAAAAACTTTCTCTTCCTTTCTCTCCCCCCTGACACTGCGTTCTTAATTGAAAATCTTATCTTAGGGAGATATCGTTTTAATTGCTTTAGCACAATGTTCAAGAAAAACGTAAACGTAACGTAAAAAGTAAGCATAAATCATTCTTTAAAATAATTAGAACGATTCAGTCTTCTAATGGCAAATGACTGGAAAAGCCCAAGCTAAGCCAGCTCAACGAAATGGTTCTCCAATAACAAGTTGCTCTTCAGACAAAATATTGAACGAATCGAAGCGAAAGTCCAGCTGAGAACATGCTAAGAAAGTTGACGAGTGGTTGGAATATTATATTAGTAAAAATATTATATGTACACATAAACTTCTACCACAAGGGTTGATGAACTCAATGTGTGGATCTTGAGTTGCCCAGAGGCAATTGAACTGTGGAAATCAGCCAGCGCCAGCAGCAGTGGGGCAAATCGAGCGCGCAGGCTGCTGCGATTCTCAGCAGTGGGTGTCAACAATAGCACAGCTGGTTTCTCTCACACACACACATGCACACAAAGTTAAAGTAGAATAAATAACAACTTAAAAAAATGTTTCTGGAGCTGTGGCCAACAAGAGACGCAAAGGAAGCTTTCAATGTTATCAAGTATTTGCGTTTGTTTCTTTTTTTAAAGCTAAAGCTGCAGTACGAATCGATAAAAATGAGTTGTTGAAGGCGTTTCACAGTTCGTATGGGTAATGTGGAATCTAACAAGTGGCTGCATCGACAAATTGTTGTGATTTATAAATTAATGATTCTTAGTGAACAATTTTTTTTATTAATTCTACAGATTTAAAGCTTTTTTCTGATGAACATTTTTTAGTGAAACATTATTCTTTTAATGCTACGTAAGGCTATTAATTAACTAATTTCTTAGTAAATAATAAGTTTGTCTATGAAATCTCTACGAAATACATTCAAACTAAATACTTATATGAGAAGATTTAGATAAGTGATTTTAAGCAAATACCATTTACCATATACCATACCAACTTAAGCAAAATTATTTTTAGCATTAAATGATTTGTTATTTTAGTTTTTTTTTTTTGAAAACTTGAAATCTATATAGGAAAATATATTCGCTTTTTTTATTTTTTAATGATGAATATTTTAATATTTTTTAAACCTTGAAATCATACCCAGCAAAAATATCTTAATTTCTTTTTGTAGACTTGAATATTTATTTTTTCCAAATTTTATCGTTGATCATAATCTCTCCATGGCAAACACAAACAACAGCCGTACAAAGTATGAAACGCTCGAGCTTTTTGGTGACGTAACGTATCGCAGCGTAACGTAACGCGTTTTACGATAATGAAGAGGAACACCGACGTAAGGAGAAACAACGTCGATAGTCGGGTTAACAAAGCGGCTATTGCAACACAACTGAGGCGACAGGATGCAATTGCTATTCCCAGCAAGTGGTTTCGGAATGAAATGGAATCGGAACAGGCAACGACGCGAAGCCACTCAGTTAACACGAAGTGCAGTTCCACCACGAAAAACATATGTTCGCAGCAGAGAACATCACTACAGCAAAGAGGTTCTCTGAAAAAGTAAGAGTTAGAGCTCCCACTTGGAAAACGACTGCGAGAGAGAGAGAGAGACGAGAGAGAGAGAGAGAGAGAGAGAGAGAAGAGAGAGAGAGAAAGAATCAGAAAATAAGTAAAGTGATTTAAGGCGGGCTAACTAACTTTCTGCAAAGAAACTGACCAACACGCTTAAAGAAATTAATCGTATTATGAAAAGAGTTCAAGGTAGCCAACTTTGGCTTTCAAAGCAATAAAATTATTCTGGCCCTTTCTTTCTGGTATCGGGGCATTTGAATATTATTATTGCCTTATATCCTTTACTTGCCTTGCTACTAGACTACTAGACTGCATACGAGACACAAATGCCTAAGCCAAAATAGGCCTAGGCGAATCAACACTAAGCTAAAGTTCCACGAATATTGAACCATTGCCAAATACACGACGCGACGAAGCTGATGATGCAGCAGAAGCAGAGGAAACAGCTGCACGGATAAAAGGACAAACAGACAGATAGACCGACATAGAAAAGAATTTAGAGCACAAAATGGAATGTGAAAAACAAACACAAAATGGAAGCGAAATCACGTGGCACAACACACACAGCCGGCATCTTGCTTACGTATGTATATGCATGTAGGTGTGAGGCTGTCGCTGCGTTTGACTTAACATGATTGTGTGTGAAGACGTAGTTTGAAAGTGACCTGGCTTCATAGTTGTGGGGTTGTCACGATGCTTGCAACGCATTTGCTTAACAGATATCCATTCGTTAAACATGCGCTATTGAATTGAGTTTGCACATGCAAACATATAAGGCATTTATTTTATTCGAATTAAATTCTTTCTGGCAGCCAATGTACATATGTCTTACAAACAGTAGAACGTTTAGTTTAAAGTTTATTTTAATCGATATTATGTATCTCCCAGTCATCTACTTTAATTCTCTTGTGTTTTCATTATTTATTGCTTCATGCGTTGTCTAATTAATTAAGTTTGTATTTTTGCCTTTGTGTCATCTTGTCACGAAGCTAGTTTAGTTAAGTTGAACAGGAAATGGCTTTTCTTGCTCTTGACAGCAACAATTTCTTTTATTCTGATAACTCACAAGATTACTTCATTCAAATTTTGCCCTGATTTCAGTGATAGCTATTTAACTAAGCAACTCAGCTCTTTGCAACCTTTAACAGGAAAAACCTTTTTATTTTTACATTTTTGAATTTTGCTTTTACATTGGCACAGGGAAATGCAAAAGAAAAGCCACGAGAACCGACACCACGGCTTCTGAGTAACATAAATGTCACGTGACGCTATAACACATAATTTTACCATGTTTTGTTAGAGTCAGGCAAAAATGGCAACAACCAACACGGCTGAAAGCCACAAGCAAGCTAAGCTAGGCAGGAAGGCAAAATAAGACATTTTGTGATAAGCGGACAGGATAACAAGTTGAACGTGACGAGCATGTGAACGAAAAACAAAGGAACATCAACAACGTTAAATAAACTCGTCGTTGTGATGTGATATAAACAAAGCCAGGCACAGTCGACAAAACTACAAAAACACACACAACCACACACACAAGCTTTCAAGCATGACAGCAAGTGTCAGAAAGCAAAACATTAAAGATAAAATATATGTATGCACTTCGCAGTGCGCATGATAAAACAGTCAGCAAAATACGCAAATGGCAGACAAAAAAAAATAAAAAATCTTCGCTTTTTTGCTGTCTTCTCTTTTTCAACCTTTTCTACACAAGCTAGACTTTCACTTTCTATGACATAATTTTCGAAAGCGTCTTTTCAATTGAAGAGCGTCAAGCAGCAAGAGTAAAATACAAACAGACAGTCACAGAAATAAAAGACATACCAAAACAAAAGAAGAAAAATAAAACTTAGCAAACGAGAAATTTCTGCAAAGGATATAAAAAGACAAAACGCGCATTAAACTTTTAGCATTCCTCTTTTTGGCCTCTAACTAATTAATTGTATCTCAGGCGCCTACAGTAACAAAGCTAGTTGTATATAATTTTTTAATAAAGCATGCGCGCTGTTTGCCATATGTTACAGGTATGCAACAAGATTGTACCGGTGCCATTTAGACAAAGAATAAAATGCGATAGAGGCACGGAATCTCCAATATAATATACACGTCGCCTTCTAAGTTAAATCATTTTTCAATCAATGAAATGCATTCATATATAAATAACGGTTCAATCAAAGCCTTTTTCATTTCTGTCACTTCAACATACATACACTTTCTCCGCTCCTCAGTAACCATGTTCTATTTCATTCAATTCGAGGCAATCATATGCAATATATATTTGAATTTCAATGCTAACGCTGTGTATGCACATAAAATATTACTCATACGCACGTTTGCACTTCAAATATACATACCCAATAAAAAAATATTATACTCGTTACACAATTTGCACACATAAAGCATAAAAAGTAGATTGAAACCAAGTCAGCAAACGTTAATAGTCTGTTTTTATAATATGTTAACGTCTTATCTTTGTGTTCACTTCTAAAGACCAACACTGTAAGTTTTCTAGAAACCTGACTAAAACGCTGTGAGCCCTATTAATAAACAAAAACAAGCATTTAACCAATATTTACTTTTAAATTTAGTCATTTGGCCCAAAGTGCTAACAACCTTTCAACTGCTGCTGGAGATTGGCCTTTGGTCAAAAACAAATCCAAAAAGTAAAGCCAGGCATTGAAGCGTTTTCACCAGCTCGTGCAAATAAATCAATTTTGGGGCTCTTATACATATACATAAGGCAGCGCGCATTACCTACAGAGAAGACATTGTTAGGGCAAGTGGAGTGAAGAGATGGACTGCAATGGGGGATTGACTCATATGGTGGGTCAACTGCAGCTTTGGTCGTTGCCATATTTTGCATGACAATTTGGGTTGTCTGCCGGGGCAAGCACAGGATAGCTGAGGCACAAGCTTTTTGTGCCTTGGCAATATTTAGGCATTTTTAATGCAAAAGCGTCCACAAACCATAAATAATTGAAAACTGCACAGACGTGCAAAAAATGTCAAGGCGATCTTCCGAACAAAAAAAAAAAAAAAAAAAAAAACTGAAAAAAAACGAAACGATGTAGCAAAAGGCAGTTAAGCAGCCAGTTAGAGTTGTTGTACAGAAGCATGCAAAAGTCCCATTAAGGCTAATAGGCCCAAAAGGACTAACGACAGAGGAAGACAGCTCGAGAAGACAACGGAGTCGAAGAGTCAAAAACAATTAGTCAGTCCATGAGTTGGACTAAAGCGCTACCAGGGATGACATTGAAAAATACCTTCTATTACTAAAATTAAGCATTTAGGCTGTTTTCATTTTTTTCTGTTTTTGGTGAACTATGCAAGTTGGCCACCCACTGCAACCCCACTACACACACTTCCACACCTCTCAAAAAAGTAGGTTGCACAATTTTTGTGGCCAGTTCAGCAGCAAACTAAAAACAACAAAAGTTTTTTTTTTTTTTTTCTAAACGCCGCTAGCACTTTAGCTTCGCTTAGCCTAATTGCGATTATTTTGTATGTGAGTATCCCTTGTGAGCCTCTCACGCGAAGCACTGCATATAAAAAGAGCCCAAGCGTGCATTATTTGTTGGCATTTAGTTAGATAATTTTCAGCTTAACTCAACTTAAATATGGCTTGATTCAACTCTACTAGGCTTGCCCCGTTTGTGCTGTTCGGTTTTGTTGCATAGTTTATGTGCCAGCAACATTCAATTTAATTTATTTTTTCCTTTTGCTTTTGTGTTTTATGATTTGATTGTTCTTCTTATCCGATTTCTCTTTTTGTGATTAGCTGAAAATAAAGCCAATTTGTTTCTGATGGCTTTCTAGCTTGTCATACTAGCACTGTTAATAAGTATCAGCATCTTCTTTATTTTGATGCACGAAGTACGCCTGAATTTTTCTAAATTTTTAGTGTCCCAGCAAACTTCTTCATCATTATTATAACTCTCACGTTCGAGCAAGTTGCTGGTCCCAATTTGTCAACTTCTAATAAATTTGCTGTGCAAGAGTACAAAATAGTTTCGAACGCACTTTTAACTGTCTGCCTGCTAGCTATCGAATCCTTTGGCTACGATGTGAAGGGATAGGAGGTAAAGAAATGTAGGATTGCATAAAAATGGCAAAGATGCCGTCATTTTGAAAATCAAACATGTTTTAAGTGCACCAAAGCGACACAGAACTCGGTCGGATGCTAGAGGTGCCACGAACTGCTAGGCAGGCAAACGGGCAACAAAAACAAAACACCACACAAAATATTCATGAACACAACAGGCACATAAATAAATTGCACTCTCCAAATGGAATAGAACGTAGAGAGTTGTGTCGTTTGCTGATGCAGCTGCTGTGCCAACAAAATGGCAGCGAGTGGCGTGAAAAACTTACAAAATATGCTAACATAATGCAACCGAACGATAGAATGGAGACTTGATTGCTACTGTTGGTGTTGGTGTTGATTTAGTAGATGCAGCATCAAGGTTTTATGATGCTTCGATTTCGTGGAATAAGCAATGAGCCCAAACGTGGCAGTAGCAGCGCCAGCAGCAGCAACCCAAATCAGTCACAAAACTCTTCAGCTCGATATTTATTTTTCAGCAGTTGCGCGATTTTAATAATACCCTGAAACAGCCAGATTTGGGTTGTGTTGGGTAGACATGTGGCCTGGCAAAGTGCAATTGTGAATTATTTGTGTGTGAATGCTGTTCAGGTCTGTGGCTGCTGACTGTGATTTAAGATTGTAAGTGAGGAAAAGTGTCTGCTAATTAATTTAAATACGGAAAGACTTTCAATTTGCAAAACTTACACGTTCTCCAGTCATTGGTATAAGCCAATCTCCAGTGATTTCAATGATGGCGATGCCAATGGCTGTGGCGACAAAAAGCCATGAAATAAATTATTTCAAGAATCAATTATAGCTAATAGCATAGACCACTTGAAAATCAATTCAATTGGCATGAAAGCCGCCAGTCTGACAGAAACACAGTCGCAGACTTTCAGAGACTCCATTTAAAGGCTGAACACACGAGCAAGGATGAATTCAGGACTGAAATGTGCAACACACACAGAGCTCTACTTTCAACACACATGTGACGATTTAAGCTTATGCATAATTGATTGTTATGCCTTGGGAAGACGATTTTGGGTTACATACCATTTAGTGTGTGCCAGCCTGGCAAATTAAGCAGGTAGAGTTTAAAGCTCAAGACATTCATTTTAATGCATATTGCTGATTAAGCAAAATGATATAGTTGAAAGTAAGCTTTATATTGAGATAATTTTATTTGAAGTTGAAAATTTACACTCTTAACATTTTCCTTAAGCATAAGCCCAAAAATGAAAGTTAAATTGTTATGCGATACAAAAAGCTACAGCAAAACGCAAAGTTCAATTTTGAACGATTGCAGTTTAACTTTATGTCAACTCGCACACGACAAGAACTGGTTGTTTCATTGCCCATCATCCCATTTTATCATCAATCCCAAAACCTCGTCAGTATAATTTGAGCACTTTTATATTTATAAAATTCATAAGCAACAATAACCAGGGCGCAGCAGTCGGTTTCCCCAGTATCCGTTATGCCAATGACAAATGCGAACTTTTCATTTTCTATGTCGCAACAGTCGTCGCTGAGTTATTTAAGCTAAGCAGGGACTATACAGACAGACAGACGGAAGGACGAATGTCATGACAGACAAGTCCGGACGCTGGACAGGATGACAAAAAATAAACAATGCAGCAACGCCGACAAAACTGTATTTTTTGTCCCTTTTGGTCTGTTAAGCAAGAGAGAAAGGGGAAGAATGGCAGGGAATGCACATTTGAGTGGCAGACAGTGTGCAAATGTCAACTCGTTTGGAATTCAGACAAGTATATGTATAAAAATATCAAGTGTTGGAAAATACACATGCCAAATGCTGTTGGCCGAGTTTTGCTAGTTTGGAGGGCTTTTATGCAGCACTACAACCAAGTGCAGCTACAATTGTTAGCCAATTGGCAGCCAGATGGGCCATTTAATTTGTTTATTAACTCAACTAAGGCGCTGTCAGTGCAATTAACGACTAATGAGCACTCAAGTCCAAGTCTTAGCAAAAGTTTTCTTTATTTTGGTCAAACTGTATCAAAGTCATTATCATCAGTCAGGAGCAACACTCACAGTATAGTCTTTAGCAACACCATCATTATAGAGAGTGTAGAAAGTCCCTGATTAAGTTATCGGTTTGATGTATTTTCTAATCAAATGAATGAGTATGAATTGTTCTCAATTGTATAAAAAATTCCGGAAATGCGCGAGCGATATAGAAGAGTTGGCAGAAAAGGTTTTCACTTTCCAGAAATCTTTTTGTATTGAAGCACTACAGAAAGGAAATGGATATGCATGCTATAAGAAATACAAGATTATGAAAAGCTTTAGCTGTTTACACAGCATATCCATCTCTCACTTCCTTCTTCTGCTTTCCCATGTCTATCGTTCATAGTCGCTGTGTATGAGACCCGCAATAAGTTTCCCAGAGTGCAAGTAACGAGAGTGCTAAGAGTATCTTGTGGCGCAATTATTTTCATATAAATCTATATATATTACATTATACTGCATATTATAATGTTCCTTGCCTAAATCGCTGTCAAGGTTGCTAATAATATTAACGGATGATTCACCAAGCAACTACAAGATTTCCTTATTTATTCCCAGAAAATTATTGAAATACAGTATTAAGTTAAGCGCAGCTCGACAACATACAAAACTGGCGAAATTTGCAAAGAAAATGTCAACCGGAATGATTGCAAAACGAGTAACGCTTATTTTTTATTGACTAAGGGGATACTTTAAAAAATAAATAATATTTTTAGCATTACTAAAGGCGAAAAACAATTGCAATTCAGCTTATACCAATGAACAACGCCAAATGAACAACGTCAGCCATCTTCATTCCAATTATCAATGCCAACGCCACAACGAACTAAACTTACGACAAATTTTAGCGCCGAGTGTCAACCATATAGAATTAAAGCTCAAATTGTGCCCAAGCCAGGCACAAACTGAGCAAGAGAGCATTAAAAGGCAGTCGACATCAGATGGCAGGAGGTAGGCAGGCAGATGGAATATTTTGTACTTTATGCCAGCAAATTCCGTTGGCCAAGTGCCAAGTTTTACGCCGATGCAGCCACACTAATGCACACAGAGCATCACGTTTTGCATGGAGAAAGGGATGCAGGGGAAGGAGGAGTTGTATGTGGGCGTCGACCACACCCAGAGGCTAGTTGGTTTCATGACGATTTTAAGCTTAACATACAACGAGTTGTCTTCCGGACACGAATCCCGGGCTGAAAGTATTGGCGAGTTAAGGAAATGAGTCTTTGTCCTTAGCGTTAAAACAAATGCAAATATGCCACACATAACAACAACAACAAGAGCCTAGAACTGAGAGTACACGCTCGTCTGCATTTTGTGTTTTTTTTTGGCTTTCGATTTTGTTTATCGGTTTGTGCGTTGCTCAACCGTAGGCGTGGATGCCAAACAATTTTTGGGTCCAATTCCCCCTTTCCATTACTTAAGACTTAAAATTCACGTGTACTAAAAAAGCAAAATGAGAGTAAACAAATTGTCAATTTACCGTGCCGGGATGCTTTAAGAAAAATGTACAGCTTTTTGAATTCATGCGGCAAATAACAGTGGTTTTTTTAATTGTTAGTGAACCTAACTTAACGAATTAAGTGAAGAAACTTTTAATGTAACTTTAGTTTTATTATTAGCATAACTTTTACTACGTGACAAATATCTTTACTTATCAAAAATAATCATCTTACTTTCTGTGAGATACATATAAATCAAAAAAAAAAAGAATCAAATCATCACAGTCGTTGCAATTATATCGAAGTAAGCATAAAGCTTAGTTATACTGTCAACCTCCAAAATATAAAACACTATACAGTGTTATAGTGCGTGAAACTAATCAACTGTGGCAGATGGCTGCCGACGTGCAACGCGACGAATTATTAGCTAAGATACAAGTATGATGGGGTGCTTACTTTTTGGCTTAGGTGTTTTGGGTGCTTAGTTTGTATATTTCAGAGTTAGACCTAGACTTTTTGACTTTAGCTGAAAGTTTTCCCACACACACACACACACGCAAACACACAGTTAGACGGAGAGAAATATAAAGCAAATAAAAGTCGAAATTTGAAATTGTAAATGTTTGCACAATTTCAGGACCACAGAATAACAGAACCGCCAGCTAACCTCGCTACGCATGACACACAGACACTCATACTTTAACCTTCCACACACACACAAAAACACATTCACACTCACGCCCCCGAGAGCACTGCCGCTATGTTTAACCAAAGTTTCGAGCGCTTGTGCAAACATCAAAAGGATTTCAACATCGTCGGCATTAGCTTTTCTTCTAATTCCCTCTCCCAGTCTTCCCTCGCCATGGACAGTCCTCAAGCGGATTACAATCATAAGCGAAAATTAATGAATTATTTACCAGCAGCTTACTTAAGCGCAAATTCTCCTTCCTCTCCCACACACAACCCAATGTCAAAAGTTGCTCCTAAGCTGTAAGTTAAATGCGTAGGCCTGTTTCTCCCCAGAGATTAAACAACGGGGAAATGTCGGGCAGGCAGGCTAAGACCTTCAGCTGCTACCTGGTAATTAATAAGCCCACGACATTTGTCAGCATGAAATTCTGTAAAATTTAAGGCACAACTAATGGCGCTGAATGTGATGAGCGCATAATTTGCCAAACTAGTCAAACTTTCAGCTAAAACGAATTGTTTGGCTTAGCAGAAAATTAATTTTAGTAACGCCTTAAATCTTCAAATCATTCAAAAATGATCAATAAACAATTATGATTTTCAATCAATTTTAAAGCTTATTAATTATTATAATAGATTTAAGTCTGAATAAGTATTGCCAAATATCCATTCATTGCTTCAAATATAAGAAAGCTTTGTGAGGAATGCTAAGAATTAATAGTAATTGTTATTATTGCTAATGTTTGATTTAAACTTTGGTAACATTATAAGCACTCAATAAAATTTACATGCTGCTTCCAAGAGGGAATACTTTAACAGCAATGAATAATTGACAATCAATTGTATAGACAATTGTGTCGTAAATCAAGAATGCCGATAGCATCTTAATAGCAATTAACCAAATTAAATACACATAATATTCCCTCCTTTGGCAATCACAAACAACTCTTTTGATGAAGCAACGAAGAGTATAACATTTGAAAAAGGAATGAAAAACCTGAAGATTTAAGGCGACAGACAAATGCATATTAAGTTTGTGGCAAGTTACAAAAGATATATGGCAATTGAAGAGGAATGCAAAGGAAAAGTTAGTGTTTCTTATTATGCAAAGCACGCTGTCTTAAGAAGCGACAGCCAGGACTATATTTCCTTATAGTGCAAAAAATGGCAAACACTGATAAATCCATTATGAACGCACGTTTGGACACAAAAAGGCATTTGAGCCACAGATAAGGAAATGGAAGTATGAAAACAGAGAGAGCGTATAAACTGATGAGAACCATTGCAAGCAAGTCTTTAAGAAAACATTCGCCAAATTGTTGTTTAAGAACACTCTTCGGTTTGCCTGCTTGAGGAAGCGGAAGGTAATTAAAAGTAATTCTAGCTCATTAAATGATAAGGAAACGTTGCACACGCATTATGTGTCTGGTTGATGGAAGGGAAGATGCACCGCGATGAGGTATCTGCTTCATTAATATGATCAACACGCATGCGATTGTAATGTTCTGTTCTGGTCTGGGCTGTCCTAGCCGCATGTCCTTGCCGCAAGCTGCTTGCAATTGCGGCCAATCCAACAACAAGCAGGAACATGGGCAACAAGAGCAGCAGCAACAGCAAGAAACACTCCTGGCGCTCTTCCAACAATAAGCAACAATTTTTAGCAGCCGCCAAAGCTATTATCCAGCGCCAGGAACCTCATTGCTGCTTTTACTGAGTTTTTACTGTTGCTGCCAGGCACGCAGCCAGTTAAACCAGCATCCAAACAAAACGAAGCAAGGCAGCTAGGCGAGCAGGCACAAATTGTTTTTTACACATGTGCGCGCAACATATTAAATTGTAAACATGCATAAATGTTGTTTATTGGGCAGCGTCAAAACCGAACAAAACAATAGCGAAAGAAACAAGAAAAGAAAACAATGTTATCAATAATCAACTGAACACACTTAAATGTGCCCTGTATTTTGAGGATGTTTAGTATTGGTGAGTGGCATTATCTATTTATACAACACCCAAAGCGGAAAACATTATTTATGTAGTTGAATAACTTTCCAGAGCCCAATCTCTTTGTAAAATATTAGTTTTACATCATATTATAAACATATATTTTAACAATTAGAGCAAAAAAAATTGAGCTGAAAATTTATTTCAACATAACTTCGAGGCATCCCTGATATATCAATCCTTTATTATACAAACAGCATGCCCATTACGTTACATTAAAAATAAGATGACTTTAGAAATGAAGAAATAATAGAAATGTGGTTGCGAGAACTCCCTTCAACTCAATTTCGACTACTACATGGCAGGCTGTTGACAAGAGGAGCAATAACGAGTGCCAAAACACATTTATGTTGCTTGACGACATTTCCGAGCCTGTTGTGTGCGCTCCTTGAGGCTTAGCGAAAGTGTATCCTGTCAAAGGATATTATGCAACGAAATTATTGTAGTTGGCACCAAACAAAAAAATGTTGCCGAAAATAAACACACAAAGAAGCCTCTTCCTCTATTTGCAACTGTGGCGAGTAAGCTGCCAAAAAGTCCTTTTGAGCCCTGCATAAAATGGCATGTGTGACACGATGCGCAAATACGGGAATGGTTGGGTGAGAATGATGCGGGATATGAATGTAAGCCCTGCCCTAGAGGCGACAAATGAGCACCGCATTAGCGTCACCAAAAGTGCGACCGCCGACATTTAACCACAAAGCCAGGCGGGGTAATAGCAAGAAAATGTATGCGTACACGTACAAGAATAATGTGAGATGATGTCGTTAATTTTGATAAAACAGATGAGGAGGCTTTTCAAATTGCAAAACAAAAACAGTAATTAAGTAATTGGGAACTTGCGTTTGGCAAACTACAAAAACTCCTAAGTCAATTAATATGCACTTTCTAAGATTTTTTTTAAACTAAAGTTTAATCTCTGATGAAACTCGTTGACGAAAATAATAAATAAAATAAAAAATTAGTCTCTTCTTTTCAATTTTCACTTTACTTTTAACTAGCTCATTTTGAGACTAATTGACATTCAGTTTGAAAATATCAATCCTGTTTTTCCAATTTGAAGCAATCATGTGTGGAGTTAATAAATATCAACTTTCTTTGCTCTTGCTAAAGATATTTATAAATAAGTAGTTTTTTCAATTTTTTGAAACCTGGATATTTATTATTTAATTAATTTTTTATTTTATGACTTAGTAGGCGACATAATTCGTATATCCTTGAATTGAGTATATATACACGAACATATGCGTACTCACACAACAGCTTGTGCCGAAAAATCATTGCATTGGGTAAAAGAAATTTTAATGTAGTAAGTGTAAGAGAATACTCCATCTAGATAGAACCATGTATGTGTGCATTTTTCACATTTATGTATCAAACAGCATGCAGGTGTTGCAAAAACCTACCACACAACATATTCGTACTGTGTGAGTTTTATAAGTTCAAATGTGGGAGTCAGTATTTGAGTTCACATTGTTGGAATGCTTCGAAATTTTAGCTTGGATATTGAAAAAGATGCTTATCGAGCCAATTAGGAGCTGAATTTGTAATTGAGTTTGAAGAATGCACAAAACAATTCAATTATAGACTAGTCAAGGGTAAACAATACAAACAAGTATGCAAATGGCCAAATTGAGATAAAGAACTAATGTGTGAATGTTGAAAGTATGGCAAAGGCCTTTGCGATCTCCAAATTACTCATGGGGAAAATATGTGCAATGAGTTTGCTGCACATTCGAAATCGTGAAAAATCATTTATATATACAGAGTAAAAATGTTTAAAAGCTTGTCGAATATTGCGTTATATTGGGCATATCATAAGTGAGTCTGAGCGAATTTATCTCCATTAATATTTATAAAACACAGTTTTATTTTGCAATTTTACGCAATCAGTTCAGAGTTTTAATCGGAGGCAAATTAAAATGTAACATGTCATAAATGTGATATTTTTGCATTTTTTTTGTACAATCAAAATAATATTACCAACGCAAGGACAACCCACAAAAAAACTATAATATTATAACAAATTGCTTGCCAAGCAAGTGCAGTAACTTAACGGAGCACATTTGTAACCGTGCAGCTGTGGCATCTGGAAGATGAAGAAGCACCATCAGCTGTTGCTCCTATGATAGCGTAGCTGGGGTAAATCTCAGCAGTTGCCCTCTTTTTCCCACTTTGCCTAGACCTAAGCGCATTTGTATTAAATCGAACGTGTTTCTTGGTTGTATGGTTTCTATGCCAAGAGAGCGTGAGTGCAGTACAACTGTTTTATTTATTGACTGCACGTAGCGTATATCCTTATAATTTTTGTATGTCTCTACACTATGTGTAAGCTCGACATATGTCTCTATCCACAGGACTCACATAGAAAGAAAGTCGTTGGTCTGTGTCAGACCGTCTGTCGTCGAACACGTCCGTCTCTCGGACGTTGTGTGTTGCTTTTGTAGCGCTCGACTGCATGTCCAAATAGTATCTACAACAATTTCTTCGTCGATTGCATTTAAGGTAGAGGAGATAGCTTCTACCCTTTCTCTCTGTGTGCAATCAACTGAAATTGAAACCTGCAACAAATGGCCATGTTTGACTTTTTGCATCGAGCCAAAGAGTTCTCCTATCCTGCGATTCCTCCCATACTATATTCTACTTCTCCGTTTTGCTGCTGCTGTTGCTGTTTGTACATTTTAACGGCTCTTGAGCAAATAAACGATTTTTGCATTTTAGATTTTAAAGTGGCCGTATAGTATTCGTTTATATGTACACATGTATGTTTGGATGTGTGTGCACTTGCTTTAAATAATAATAGTATAATATTTAGGAAAATTGCATATCGATTTGGCAATAATATATGTTGCCCATGTGTTTGAGTGTTCTGTTCTAAGTAATTATATATAATTCCCAGTTATTTTATGTTCCATATGTATGTTTGTGCTCGTTAGCCATTTGACTGTTGGTATGATTCAGCTTGTTGACTGTTTTTTGAGCTGCAATTGGCAAATTTCAAGTACGCCTTTTGTAGGATTATTCTTCAAAATAACCTTAGGTCACATTAAATATGCATGGATGGCAACTTGCCAATTGGATGGCATTAATAAATGAAAACCAGTTGCAACCTGCCATTATAAGCGTGCGTGTTCTTATTGTCAACTTCCTTAACGAGAAAGGAAGGCAACGATGCAAGCAGCACAAAAGGATAATTTCATATTCGCGTCGCATTGTTGAATAATACAATAAATAAATGCAATGAATGTGCAAAAGTGCAGAGCGCGCATTGCTTGAGTATTTCTAAAGGGGACTTTACAATAGAGAAAGGGGATTAGGAGGGGAGCTGTACTGGCATTTGCCAAGCGCTGTAGTTAACAAATTAATGTCCGCCATAGAAAAGTCAGCGTCTTTGTTATTCCGTACGCATGCATTCATTCGCGCTAATTTACCTGGTTACGTAGTTTCTGGCACGAAATGATATACCCTTGGCTGCCGTCGATTTGTATGATGTATATGTATGTATGTATGTATGCATGTGTGTTTGTTGTTGACAAACGAGTGCATTTCACAGTTTATGGACAAGAGTAACCAAAAGTCCATTATATTTTTGTTGCCATCACTTTTAACGCAATTAGAAAACATCGATGACTGCGATCAATCACCTTGAAAGCGAGCATACATTTGACAACGGTTTTAAATATCGATATCGTTATGTGTTAAATTGTAAACAAACGCCATTGAAGAATTTGCTTTTATATTTTTTATAATATATATATTTAAGGCTTCAAAACACATTAGCTTAATATCCTTGATGTCCGCGGAACTGCAGCAATGGCATCCAATATCCTTCCTGTTCTATTCGCATATCTTTTATTCACCGGAAGAACTCAGCGGCAGTCGAGCAGGTTTCAGGTCTGTATAGCATTACAAATTGTTTGCATTGTCCACAAACATTCAAAGGGTACCAGGCTTAGCTAGTGCTGGATCCTGCTTTTGCCAAAAATTCTTTGTTTTCCAGTTTTAAGTATAACGGTGATTGCACAAATCAAATCCTAATGTCCGTCAACCAGATGTGTAGGCAAAGGCGTAGTTGTCATGACGGTGCAAAATCTAGAACATAGATAGGAATTAAAACGACTAAAATGCTTATCCTTAATATACATAAAAATATCTAGCAAACTTTTATATGTCCTAACCTTGTATTTATTCATATGAATTATATGCCAAGAACTCAACTAAAGATGGCTGTTATGCGAGATAAATGGGTTTCAACTCAAACCTGCTTAAAACTACTAAGTTTGGGGCGTTACAGGACATTTACTGTATGCATTCTTAAGTGACACCAGCATCAACTGAAAACTAGCAGCAAATCGCCAAAAATTTCATTAAAACTAGCTACGTGCATTGCCTTTTGGAATGTGATGACGCCACAAAACGAGTTCAATTTGAACAAGCTCGGATATCCATAATCACATACATATTTAAGTACCTACATAAATCAACTACAAACACTAAAATTCTATTTGTGGTTAAATCGGACAACTTTATTATAGTCCAAAGAGTTAGTAGCAAGAAAAAAAAAATAACATCAAAGTGTGAGAGATGAAATATTTTACTATCAATTTCTAGGCTGGCATTAAATTGCGCCAATTTTCGGCACTAAGCCCGAAGTGGTTATTGCCTTAAAGGTGCGAAAAATCTATCAAAGCTCTCTGCCTGGATTTTCGTATGCATGGAAGTCAACGAATGCACGATATAAACAGTGGAACAATGTTTGCAACATGAAAATTAAATGTGACTATTGCTTTGTTCTATGCTAGATACGGGAATTATATATTAAAGTTTATAAATCGTAGCACAGACTTATTTTAAAAGTATAAAATAACTGCGAAATTGAAGTATGTTTTCAGTTTCAGAGCAAAAACGCTTGGGCATTTGATATTTTTACCTATTTCATACCGCTTCCAAATATTTTTTATCTTTCATCCACCGTGCATCGTCCGTTTTTCAATTCAAACAACATCAACTTGTTCAGGTTTTCCGAATGTAGGCGACTGTAGTTTGTATAATATTTTCGATTTTGCACATATTGCAGTCAACGTTACCGTTCTAAGCGGCTTTACTTTTCGTTGCCCCGGACGGCGGCATATTACCTAAAATAATGCACGCCTAGCTGGGCCTTCACAGAAACGCACTAGGCAAATTGATATTTACCATTCACCTGACCCTCTATCCAGAACTATTTTAGTGTGTGTGTGTGTGTTGCTGGGGTTGAAATGAGAAATTTGTATGCAAGTGTTGCACGAGGCAACACAAGAGAGAGGTTAAAATTTCAACGACTGCATGTGACCTTTGGTTAACATTGTTGACATACGTTTTTTGTTATTTTTTACCTCAAAATAAATTACATTAAATTAGTTGAACTTAACCACATAAGGTCTGGTCTGAAACTCAGCGTGGCGTGAATACCCAAATACATAACATAGAAGAAATACTAACGGAAATTACATACGACGTAAGTGCGAAGAAATCAGTGCAAATACCCAAATGAATGAATGTTAACAAAAGCCAACTAAATTTAGCAACCAGAACCAGAACTTTAACTGGCCAAAAGTCAAGCCATGGGCCCACAAACACACATGAATTGCCAATTTGATGGCCAGGCACTACGTGTGGGTGGCTTATAGACTATATGTACAATGCACATAACGTGCGTGTGAAAAAGAGAAAAGGTCGAAGAAAAAGAAGTTAAAAGTTTGCAGTTGCAACCGTTTGCAGTATACTCGAAACCTGTTCAAAAACGGGTAAGGATTGCAAAGAGGTACGGATGCGGTATGGGTGTGCGCAGGCCTCATGTCATTCAGAGCTTGGATGCCGTAAATTGGAGTACTTCATCGACTAACTTGGTACCAAATTGTATAATTATAGCTTTAAGGATTTGGGATACATTTATATGTATGGACTTATCGACTATCAGATGTGGAATTAGCATAAATTTATATTTATATGTCGCGGCCATAGAAATAGTTTCAAACTGTAGCTTTACGGCTGTCGAAAGAAGTTGCGGTCGGACAGTGTACGAAACCAATGTTCCCTTTCCCTTCGGTGTAGAGAATAAATAAAAAATAGAGGAGACTTTTTCTCTTGCCCACAGGGCTTGCAATTCGATTAGAGCCCAAAGCGTTAAGCAGTTAAAACTGCCAGTTGATGGTTTGCCTTATGCCAGTTGACCAGTTTGTCTGTTCGCAAATTGGGTCACAGATTGAGGCATGATTTCAGTCAGAGTGAAATGACTGGCAAAATGTACGACCAGTCGAGCATTGAATCAGACAAATTGCATGCAGCAGCGGCTCAAAGCTGCTTAGAAATATTAATAGCCATTCACGCAGTTAGACCAATAGTTCAACCCACAAGTCGCCAGAGAAAGGGAGAGAGATAGAGAGAGATTTAGATAGTTTCAAAGCAAAGACCAAGAGTGCTTCCTAAACAATATTTTTCAGAATCAAAAATTTTTGTATGTCTCCCCTCTTCCCTTCTCTACAACAACGACGAGGTGCTGTTGTTTCCTTTATTTCATTTCCATTTTTACTGTCGTTTATCTCGGGTTTAAGTTTGCTGTCAAATTATATTACGCAACAGCAGCATAAACAGTGAGACAATATCTGTTACAGCTTTCAGACACACATCCTCACACACACACAGTTGATGTCTCCTGCAACGGTCCTGCCATTGTTTAATCTCGCCTTTAATTTTTCAAACCATTAACACAACCACACACACATCAACCCACAGATGAACCATTTTGGACTGTACAAAACATGACAATAGCGGAAACGACACCTGAAAGCATCAAGAACAGCAAAGGGCAATTGTCAAACCAGGACACTAAGTCACACAGCACAAACAGTGAAAGGACGAAATCCAGTTGGAGCTACCATTCCCATTGGTGCCTTGTGCCTGATGAGCTGTCACATGTCGTCGCTCTAAGCTGAACTCTCATTCTTATCTGTTGCCCAGGAAATTCTGCTCTGTTACTAAGTGCCCATCTACTAAGCTATACGTTGGCTTGTCAGCCAGTATGTCGTGTCTTAAACAGCAGTGCCTTAAAACTATTGAGTTGAAAATATGCAAAAATTGGCTTGCAAATATGTTTTTATTGATAGCATTTTGCATCAAGCATTGCGTGAGCCAGCAACTGGCCGCAGGCCTTGCCACACTGATTTTTCGTTAAGGGAAAGGGCAAAAACTGAGTTGTGTCTTTTTTCAATTATTCCGTTTTAGTCTTATTTTTGAGCGTACTTGTTTCAAGATCATCTCTGACTCTCTCGGAGACTTGTTCAACAGGATTTCCGTTTGCAGATGCCTGACAGCCGTTAGTAGACTGTAGGCCTTTTGATATATAAAGATAACTTAAGTTGTCCCAAGCGGAGCACTGACGGAATAATAATAATAAGAGAGAATGAAAAGAACGAAAAGCGACTCTCAAAGCTGTCACTGTGACGAGGCTCTCTCTGTGGGGCTGTGTTTAAGGATGCTTCTTTTGCAAGAACATTAAAGAAATTGGCATAAAGCATTCTAATAATTTAGTATATTGTCGGTCGACTTTTATTGTCTTATGAAATGGCCAACACTCTAGAAAAGCTGAGCTAAATAGTCATAAGGAATAGGTATTGTGTTGAAAAGGGGTTTCATCAATATCACTGTAGTTTTTACTTAAATCTCAAAAGTAAATATAATTTCCATATAAAATTTTGCCACATTAAAGTTGGCCTCATAAATATTTTGGTGTTAATTTTATAAGCCAACAATATGCTCAAAATTCCGCCGCGAAATAAACCATGGCTATCGCTAACGCCGCACAGTACCAAAATTGAGCGGCCCACACCCAGAAGAAAACTAAATCTTTTGCCATTGCACCAACTTGTGCCACAAAAAGCAACCCGATCTGAAGAAATTGCTAAAGCGACGGCTGAACTGAACGATCGATTGGTTAAACTTCAAAGCCGTGTTGCTGAATGGAAGGCTTTAAAACAAAAGGACTAAATATTTTTTATATATACAATGAAATTTACAGTAAAACTTCACTATATTAATTAATCAAAATTGATTTGACTTTTAACTTGCAACAATGAAAATTGAAATAAACTTTAAAAAAGCTTGACAGCCTAAGTATAAAAAAGAAATAGAAAAGTATTGTCTTGGAGCTGAAACTTATTGGATAAGTTTTTATATATGTTGACAAACAAAATTTTCCACTTTCAATGTCTAAAAAGTAATGCAAGCTTGGCTCTTCTTTTCAAAACTGCTTAATTGACTTGCAAAGTGTTCAAAATCATTTATACTCACAGTTTATTTAACTGCCCAGCCACAATGCGCAATGCTATTGCACATTACGATGTTTTATGCATTTGACCATTCGCCAGTGTGTTGCTGTTATATGTGAATGTTAATTGCTGTTGTTAAGCCAAAAACGCATAATTGATTTAAATGGCACAAAGCAAAAGTGAGGAAAAAGCTGCCACAATTCCCAGCGCTTATATCCATTTGCTGATCGCAAAGATAATGAATGACATAATGGAAACCCAAACCTCCCACCAAATTGTTCGTTAGCAATTCCGTTTTCCACATGGCGTGTGTGTAATATGTCAAGCATAAACAAATAGAGCCCAGCAGTCTATAATTATGTACGCCTTTTTGGAGGGTAGGGAATGGAAGTTGATTTGAGAGAATGCCAAATCACTTAACCCAATTCAAAGCCATTGGATTGGCAACAACTTGGCAGCAGTAGAAACATTTTTTCTTAGCCTTCTTGTTTTTTTATTTGCATTTATGAATGGCGCAATCGAAGCTGACAAATGGTCGATTGGCAGCTAAATGGCAGCAACGGTTTCCGGTCTGGCAGCGGCGGCAAAAGCAAGATAGGTCTTAAAAACTTCAAGTATTGTACAAGAAAAATGATAAAAAGCTAAACGCTTCTGTGAGCCCATCAAACATCTGCTGCTGTTACCACGTTTTTTATGCTAGATAAGTTTTAATTTCCTTTTTTTGGCTGGCTGCTGGCCAATGCTTAAGCCAAGCAACCTTCCTTGCTTAACTCAATCCAAAACTCTAATGGGGAATGAAAACCCTAAGCCCTTCTTGGAGAAATGGGCAACAATTGTTGCTGATTCAACACAAAATACAGCCAATCTGCTGCTGAAGGCCCGCCAAAGATGCAGCTTTGAATATTTGTCACTGTCCACAGCAAACCATTTTGGCAATGGTATCTGTACCATACTCTGAATCTGTGTGTATTTGAACTGAGTTTGGGTTTGTGCAGTGCTTTATAGGTTTATTAGTTAAGTCTGTTTGGCAATGTTCGGAGCAATGATTCGATTCATAATTTATTCTAGATATAACTTGGCATATTCTCAATATTTGTCCACTTAAGTGAATGGGTTGGCAGCAGTTGTTGCCGATTAATTATACAAGTCGTATCGGTTTGATTGAATTTATTAATTATATATAATATTTTTCTGTGAAAACATAAGAAATTTAGTTTAATGAAATCTCAAGTTTTTGTTAGTCCGCCAAATAAGCTTTAATACAGATTCGTTTAAGCTTGCTTATTTACCGTCACATACTAAATTATTGAAGGACTCAAAGTTAATGAACAGCTTGAACGAGATAACTTTTTTGTAAAGTTTTTTTTAGCTCATGTGTTTATAGCTTTACTTTTTTGAAAAGTTCCCCAGTGCTGGCTTCCTTGTATGCTGGCTGGCTTTGCTTGGCTTGGCTTAGCTTGGCTTGTAACTGACCACACATTAAACAAACTTTGCGGTTACTTAATGAAGCTGGAAAATTGCCTTGGTTTTCTATTTTATTTGCTTTCGCTTACTTACACTGACAGGGAAATCATTTGCTGTTGGTATTGCCGTTTTATTCTAGCTGTTTTACGTAATTTTATGCTTTCCGTTATTTTAGTCTCTCTGCAGATATTTTAAAAAATTTGGGTGGCCCTCATCTGAGTTGCAGTAGCATCAGCGTCTGCCATTTGCTTTTTACAACGACAAATGAATGCTTATGCTGAGTGACTGTCTGAGCTTATGCTATGGGGCATACGCCATTTAGCAGGCACTTAAGGAGAGAAACGAGGAGTCGAATGGGAACTTACCTACTTGACTTCCCCAACTATATACAGACAACTTGAGTCAAGAGCTGTATTCTGCTGCTCAACCTGCTGATGGCAATTCCTCACAGTCCCGCGACACAGTCTGTGGCCGGGAAAATAAATTTTTTTTTTGAAAGCCTCCAGCCTTTAGTTTATCATACCCATTTTCATTTGAATTTTTACAACATATCATTTTACACTGCTGAACTTGTGCATCTTCCTTTACTGACCGCATCCAAGTGCATAAGAGTAAACTCTTACCTTTCTGGAATACGCAAATTAATTAAAAACGCACTTCGATTTCACACTGTCTTTAAATGCCTGCAGTCTTGTGTGATTTGTAAATTCGAATTTTCACCTCGGACTGAAATTGAAATCCAAACTGTCTGCCATGTTTGTCGCTTCATTTATGTATCTTACGAGCTTACGTACATACATACATTCATTCATATATCGGAGTATACATATACTGAGAGGTATGTTTGCTCTTCTTGTCGTCCTGTCGCCACATGCAAAGTAAAATACACATGTTTATATGTACATATGTGTGTGTGTCTTTGTTTACTTTGCTAATTGGGCAAAAGAGCGTATCATTTCCAACCGTAATTGATTTGTATGGCTTAAGCTATATGCCCAGGAAACTCACGATAAACGGTGTGAAATTAATTAGTCACTGTATTCTTTTATCCTCGTTTCTCACATGTGCGGCGTGTGTCGCCTATCTGACTGGCTGTCTGCATCCTTCTTTCCTTCCTCACTGAAAAGCTGTGTTTCAAAAAAAATAAATGAGCGAACTTACGTTGGCTGCCCTTATTGGCAACCCGAACCAATCAATTGTAGTCACTTTATAAAGCCGAGTTATTTGTAGTTGCCACTTAATGTTTCTTCTACTTTAAAGCAACTCTTTGTCAACTGTCAACTGATTTTGGCTTAGTGCAAGAGTCGTTAGTTGACCATAATAACGCCAAACAACAAGTTGAAAGTTCGAGTAGCAGTAGTTTTATATGCGGTTGCAGCCACAATGACACGATAAACATTTTATATTTGAACAACCCACACACACTTGGCACTCGACCATTTTTTGCTGTGTGGTCACCAGACGGGGCAGATAATTTTGTGGCAAGTGGCAGCCATCGTTCGGTTGCTTATTGCATTTTTCAATGCTCCAAAAAACATCAACTAACTAAATAAATGTTGCTGTTGTTGTGAAACTTTTTTTTAAGATAAAATGTTAGAATCGAGTGTGTTTAGCTTAATGGCTTGAAATTAAATGCAAATATTTTTAAAGAACTTTTTAAACGGATAAATAAATGTAAAAATACAGCCTGACTTGCATCACTCAATCTTCAAGCTGTGATAACGCAATGGAACGCCTACAAAAGCCGCAGGATTTCATTTCTCTTATTAGTGACATTCATTGTTGCCTTTGAGAGGACGACGGCTTCTAGGCAAAGTCTACAGCTCGCCATAAATCAATCAATCCCGACTCCAGACTCTCTTTTGATTTCATTTGAATTTCCATTCTGTTATGTAGCAAGCACATGTTTTGGTGCATTTCGGTTAGCATTGGGTATCTTTCTTGTTCTTTTTTGCCTAAGACATTGCTAAACTTGTGTCCTCATGAACTTTTTAGTTGATCTCTTTTTACTGCGATGTTTGCAGTCTGAGCTTTTTTCTTGCCTCTGCTTCTGTATTTTGGTTGTCCTTTTTTGTAAGCGATAAGCTATTGAGTATAAAAAAAGTTCACGGATTCCAAGAGATTGGAAAGTGTTTGACAGGTGCTTGGGTAACGAATGTATAATGCATGAATGAATAAGGTACAACATATAGTTCTTAACAACATTAACTGGGAGATGAAGGCATGGCAAAAATCCCATGATATTATGAGTTCAAGATTTAAAATTACTTAAAAATATCTAAAACATACCGGTAGGTTAATTATTTTACATACTTTAACTTCTCTTTTTTGGTGTCAAATAAGTTTTCAGGTTATGCTCAAGCCAATTCACACCTAACCTGCAAAAAAGCTCAATAAAATTATTAAGAACAAAACTTTTACAGAAACAATCAATCTACCTACACAATGCGTTTCTTACATATTTTTGTTATTTCTTCCAATTACAAAGAATTTATTGAATATTGCAAAACTTTATCATAAGACCTTAAAGCATTTATTGATTCATAGGCATTACAACCTGCATGAACACTGTTAGAACCTAATTTCCACATCATCAACAATCGACAACACCTGAACCGCATTTTTGGCAAATAGACACACACGGAGTTCAAACAAATAACAAATGGCAACACAGGCATACGAATGGCCAACGGTTCAAGCCCAAACTATGCCTCTAACCTCTTAGCCACCATTTATGTAGTTGAGGCATCCAGAATAAAAACGAAAACAAAACAAAATTTAAGAAAACAATATAGAAATGCAATGAAATTTTTGGCACAAGGCCAAGTCGTTGCAGGCCCACAACTACGAGTGAAGATATCGAAAACAGGCGGAGGAAAGAATAAAATATTCGAAGGCCCAGGAAAAAGAAGGCAAAGAATTCCTAAGTATTTTGTATTGTTTTCAATTGTTTGTTGGCAACCAAGCAGAAATATGATATTGATGAGAATCAGGATGCAGGCAACCCAGAGAAACTCTCAGTCAGCCATCCGAATACATATACAAATACTTATGTGTGTTACCAATATATTTTTGCCACTTTTGTTTCTTTTTCGAATTGAGTTATGAATGAATTTAATGCAAATACTTTAATGAAAAAAGAATTTCAATCAATTTCGCTGTTAAATCGCATTCAAACCGCAACCCAGCAAAACGTGTACCAACACTTCTAGAAAGCCCACTACATGAACCTCCAGGGAATTGCAGGAAGAGTGAGAAAATGTAGAAAGTGCCAAGCCGCAAGCAGCACAGCACAAAGGGCTCATCGAGCCACGACTCGTGTGGCTTTTGAGGTTACTTCACTTGACACCCGCCGCTTTGTGGCGCTCCAATCAGCGTTAGTTGATTGAACTCTGCATAATATAGAGCAAGGAGCTCTTATTTACACGCACACAAATGAAAGTATGCCGACAAGGACTTGACAACATCATTGCTTCAATTTTAGTGCATTGTCCGCCTTTGGCTGTTGACTGCCGTCATTAACAAAATTGTGCAAGCTTTCTAATGCTCTAAGCGCTATAAAATAGTTTTTCTAAGTAAAAGATTGTTTAAATACAGTGTAGTGAGCAATGCAAATTCAGGTTAAAGCGCCTTGCATTTTACATCGATAGGGGGAAAACATGCGATTTTTGGGGAAGTTTAAAAATCTATTTAGTAGATATTTAAATATATGAAAAAATGTTAAAAATTTTTATTTGTAAATGTTTAGTTTGGCTTTTCGCTTAGGTAACACTTATCAGAAGTTAGACCCTTTAATCTAGCACTCAACGCTCACTTCTGTTATTAAAAACTAGCAAAATACTAGCGACAACTTTAGAAGGCAACAACGCCTCTGTGTCACCCCCTCTATGCGACGCAATGCCGGCGCAATCGATCACTGGGGGCTTATAAAACGCAGCCAAAGAATTTTTAGGACTTGATGGCAAAATAAACTGCAACTTCTACTGTTCTTACTTACTTTCCTTTTGCGAATACACGAAATAAAAATAGCCAGAAGAGGATGAGAGGCAAATTGAAATCGCTTCACTTTTGACTGCCATAAAGTAAAAGCCCTGGCTGGGTATTTACGGCTTTTCATAGCGAAGACCCAGTGATTTATTTTTGTTAAATACCAGCAAAAAGCAAACGCGTATGAACGATGGTTGTTATTCTTGACATAGGGAAAGTTTGATCCTAAGGCCACGCCCCTATGCCTCCACCCACTCAACTCAACCTAACTGGACTTAGCAAACTTTAACAAAAAGTTCATTTAATATGCACGCACGCTTGTTAGTAAAAAGAATTGCACGAAAGTTAAAAAAAAGTCCTTCAGAGTACCGAAAAGTGCATTTCACATAAACCTAAGGTAGTCTTTTCAGCTGTCCACTTGAAACGAAAGTGCAAGTGTACCAAGTCGGGCAGTAGATGCTATATACAGAGAGAGTAAATCAAATTTTGCTCATGCATGCTTGCAGCTGCTGTGCAAAGACTTGTAAATTGCATTTGCAGCCAATTTATACAAATTTAAATTGAATTTACGCTACGCTTGCACAAAATATCAATGAATGTCATGGTGCAAACGTTGCCAGCGACACACACACAAAATAGAACCAAAAACATTTACTGAAGAAGCAGACACGGTGAAGAATGTTCGCCCACAAAAAAGTCAAACAGCATTTTATCAAAGTATACGAGGTATTTTCTCTGCGTGTTTAGCATGCATGATAAGCTGCTAGCCAAAAGCAGTTACTGCAACAGCAACAGGAGACAGCTGCGGTAGGACATGACAGAAGAACTATTGGGTGTGTCGCTTGTAGTTTGTTGCATAGATTTAAAAAAAAAACTAGTAAGTGGGTGGGAGCATGAGTTTGTTTTATGTCTTGTACAACGAGCAAACTTAGTAGCCGCGTGTTGCTTCTGCTCTTTGTTGCTGTTGCACGCATTGCAGCCACGTCCTGACGACGCGGACAATACGAGCTTGCAATTGGCGCTTCAGACAAACTTGCTTAGCAAACCACATGAGTCTTACAATACATACGTATGTAACCATAAATACCAAGCAGCAACTAAGACCCTCAACACAGTCCCTTCTGGATATTTTTGATTTAAGGTATTTAGTTTAATAGTTGAGGAAAGAAAGAGACAGAAAGTATTGAGGGTAGAAAACACCATTTAAGTTTAGATTTCACTTTTATTGTTCATCTCTCAAGTCATTTACGCTGATAATCGCACAAATATTTATAAATTCAATAATATATAATTTGCACAATGAGTATTGCTATTGAAACATGATTACAATCGATACAGACGGTAAAGAGTATATTGGTTATGTTCAATGTACGTCGTGGTGTCTGTTTGGCTGTCCGTCTAAATGAACGCAACTTTTTTGCGACACCCTCCAAGCTAGAGACTGGAAAGTTTGCAAATATCTTTTCGATGGCCGGGACAGATAAAGTATCAAGATTAGGGATCCTTGTCTATTGGGGGCTGGCAAACCGGCAAATCCACATATTTCCCACAGCCTTACAGATGGAGTTAACAATTTTACCCTTAAGGCCTATCTCACCACACAAACGGAACGTTATGGTTTCCAACCGTCTCTATATATATTTTATTGCTTTTAATTACGTAAATTGAAATTGGATCTTTCCTATTTCTTTAAAAACCATTGCCAACAACCAAAATTAGTTATTGTATGCTTGAAAAAATTAAAGCAAATGCTAAATATTTGAGCATTTAAACCTGTTGACCCACGTTTCCTGCCAATTGAAGCATAATTAAGCTTATTACCAAAAGCAGTTAATGTGCCGATCCCGCCAAAAACTGAGGACACAACTTTCGCCTGATTGCAAGGTTCAGAGTTCCGGTTCAAAATGCCAAGTGGCGAGATAAGTAAAATGAAGGGGTGATTCAGTAAAAGGGATGCATTCCCTGGTAGAACATTTTGCTGTTGGAGGCACTCTCGTTTTGGTATGCAAACGGAATTCTCAATCAATTTTAATTTCAAGTCAACACCTTGACGACGATTTCAGCTTCAAAGCCAACCAGCGAGTGTAATTATCCTTGCATTCCGCTATATGGTCTGCTAGATTCTTGCACTGCGAAAGTATGTGAACTGACTGGCTTAAAGTTTTTAACAAAGTGCACGGGTGGACATATGTACATATGTTATTTGTTAGTATGTGTTTGTGCAGTGCTGTGGCTTCTGCTGATTAGGCTCGACTGCGATGTCTACAGTTCATGTTGCTGATGATGGAGTAGCTGTTGTTGTTCTTGGCAATGGTGTTGCTAATGCTGTTGTAGTCGCAGGGCGTGGTAAAAACACGCGCAGGGAGCAGCAAAAAACTGGCTGCTGCTGCTAATGTTTCTACTATTATGTTTGATGGTTTTACCAGCTCATGCATCGCAAATCTAATGCTCCCCAATGATACGCGACCTGAAATTAGATTGATAAAAAAAACTATAGCTGCTTTACACAAAAAAAAAAAAAAAAAAACCTTAAGCAACAAGTACAAACTTGACATGTATCACTTTAAAAATTAGAAACCAATAATATTTTCACAAAACATCCAAAGCTATTGTGAGGGTATGAAATTATGTTTATTATACCCTAAACCCATAAAATTGGTAAAAAGGGTATAATGGTTTTGTACAAAAGTATGTAAAAGCCAGAAGCATCTCCGACCCCATAAAGTATATATATTACGACAATATTTATGACCCGTTGCGGCTTAATACATGTGAAATAGTAGGAAATGGCAGCCACTCACAACAATTAAGCAGCCCCGTTTGCCTCACTAAAAAGTACATTTTTTGTATATCTTTATTTTGTGTGTGTTAATCCTTGTGCTTTTCTCGGTTTTTGGTTCATTCAGCTCGACTCTTTGACTTTTTATCTGTAGGCTTCATGCTTAATTGCTTCTTTTGCCACTGCTGGGTGTTTTTCTCTTACTATATGTTGTTTTTTTTTTTTTTTTTGAAGTTGTGCCCTCGTGTACATTTTCATTGGAGGGCGCACTGAAGTGCAGGAATTTTGATATCGAACAGAATGTAGCAAGGAGGCATTCTCTTTGCATACCTACTTAGTTGTTGTATCCACAGAGACAGAGGATGCCATAGCTGGAATAATTTTTTGTGTCGGCTTTTTTGTGGCTGCTGCAAAAACCGCAAAGAGCAATTCGTTGGTCATAAATTTGCAAAGCGGATTTAATTGCAAGTCACGAGCTGCAGAAAGAGGCAGCTGAATCAGGAATAGGAGTAGCACTTAATTGCAATCCCGTGTCCCCGTAAATGAAGCGTAGGGCTGGAAAATATAAGAATCATTAGCCCATTAAAAACCTTAAAGTGTGTTGTAAGCAAGAGTTTGTTGGGAAGTGCCAAAACGACTTAAGGTTGTATGCGGGATATTATTATTACGTGACCTTTTTTATTGATAGATGTCGTTGGCATGTCCTAACTGATAAGTGACGTACGATGTCTGCCCTGGCCACTACTTCAATCTCAGACATCTTAATTAATTTACCGGTTTGCAAAAATAATAATTAGCCTGGCAATCGCAACCATCGCCTATTACAGCGACAACAAAAACTATACCCCACAGCTATCACTGCTCAGCTAGTTCCAGTTCTAGTTAATGGAAAATTCCTAATAGTCACAGCGAGAAGAACCAAAAAAAAAAAAACAGGCTTTGGCAAGGTGCCAGAAACACCAAAGCCATGTCTGTTTTCGCCTTGGTTTGGTTTGGCTTGGTAAGGTAGCAGGCGCCCAACACTTAATTAAATTGACTTCCGGCCACGAAAACAACAACAACTAAAACATTAGCATTAAAGGAAAAGCTAAATAAAATATAGAAAAAAATTAAAATCCGTGACGTCCACATTCTGCTGAGTCTCGAATGCTGCTGCTGTGTGAGTAAGCAAATGAATTTCCCGCTTTTAGCCGTTGATTGATAAGCCAATGAAGCGCATCAATTTCGGGCACAACAACAAGCTTCCAAGCCCTTAAGGACAAGACAAAAGCGTAGTTGCGGCGCATTCGCCGGCACAGAGTCAAAAAATGCAGATAGGACACAAATTAAAGCGGCAACAACGACTTCCGCCCAATCTCCGGCTTAAGCCGGACACTTGCCTAAAACTGTGTTTCGGGAATTGTTAGCATTTTTGTATGATTGGGCGAGTAACATTGCGTACATAGAATATAAAACAGTCAATTGTTTTTGTTGGGTGCTGTCACTCTCGGAGTTTCCATGTCAGCACCTGAATGCTTTGGCATGACATATACTGTCGTGACACAACATGGTCGCCTTGTGTGGGCAGTTATGCTAGTTCCATTGCAGTGCCTGTGTCTGGTCGTGTCGTGTGCCGTTGAGTGGCCTTTCAAGTCCCGTTTCGGTGGTAACTATTTCTAGTTTCCCGGCAAATGCAATTAGTTACGCCTGAGTCGCGTTTGCCACGCTTGCACGGGCAAAACTGCAACATTCTAAAAAAAACATAATCGTATATTAATCAAAAAAGTAACTGGAAAGAAATTAACTAAATGACACGGCTTTTAAACAAATTAAATGTTTGCAAAAATTTTTTGTTTTTATTACAGTATGGTTTCTTAAAATATTTAAGGATTTTAAAATATATAGTATATTTAAACTAAACCGAAAAATATTCTTATATTCTAAAATAGGATGCCACGCTTAATAAAACGATATCATGCATTCAAAATCAATATTCCTGCATCCAGTCCCATATTTTTTCTGAAATTGGGTTCACCAACTACCAACGGCAAAAATTCAATTACTAGCTCCCACCGCTTTTAGTTCCGTTCTCTCCCATTTTCTACGCATATGGCCAACGCAACCACCTGCCAATGTATAACATCAAAGCTACGTTCATTAACACAGCACTCAGTACTCAGTAGAGCGGAACTCGAAAGAACTTTTTGGCTGCCACACAAATGAGCCTTAATTCGCTTGCTGTGGCTCGATGTTTAGTTGTGGGTTTTAGGTTAAGTTAATTATTTATGCATTTTATTGAATTTTAATGACTTTGACAGCAAATAGCAAAATACGCAAGTGCCCGTCTCGCTGTGTTTCTGTGAGGGATGAAAGGCGATTTTGTTTTTGTTCATTTTTGCCTTCTCACACTTACGATTGCGCTTGTCAACATTTTTTGCAACTAATAAAATAAGCTTATTTGCACAAATAAATACGTACATTGTCGGTCAGTTAGCCTTTTTTTTTGCCGACTGGAGCTTTGATTGGGTACCATTTTATAAATTGATTTGCCTAACTATTTAATTTTGGCTTTCGTTGTAGTATTTTTGCTCCGTTTCCCGTTTGCCGAATGTCTGTGGATTGGCTACGACTTTCGGCAATGCCAGCCTACTTTATTTGAAACCCTTACAAGGATTTTACAGCTACATAGTTTAATGTATAACAAAGAAAAATAGTCCAACACTTAATGAAAGTTCAATAAAGTTCACCAATTATGTAATGCTGTACCCAGAAAATAATAACGTAAGGGCGTTTTTGCATTAGAGCATTTTTTCAATTAATGCAGACTTGACAAGTTTTGATAGCTGTGTGAATTTAAAATGTCATTTAGACAATGTTGATTAAAGTAAATTGTTATATTTATCTAAAATATTTTTTTATGCAAAAGAAGAGTATTCTCATTTTTTTTAGTAATAAAGCAAAGTTCCGAGGCCATTGTCAGCAATCACAATCTAGCCAAACATGCCGGACGTATACACAGTACTAAACACAGACACCGCACGCACACACAGTCAAATATAAACTCACAAAACAGCAGAAATGTATAAACAGACAATTGCCATCGAAGTGAGCGCCAAAAAGTATGCTTTTACTTTTGCAGACTGTAAGTGGCTGCCGTTTGGTATTGTTGCTTTTATTTTTGCATTTTTGTTGCTGCTCGTTTTACTGTTTTACTCTGTTTTGGCAGACGTTTTCTTTTTTTGTGTTTAGCCGCGGTTGCTCTCCTTCTGCTGTTTATGATTTTACTGTTGATTTTTGCTTGTTGAAAGCTTATGATATATTCATTTGAACTTAATGCAAACGACCGACTGACTGACTAAGCTGAGTTCAAAGCCAAAGTGCTCTGAGTTCAACCCAATGATGACTGGCGTCTGTTTGTCATTATTTACCTACCTTCTAAGCTTCATCTATTTAATTCGAACATGACTACAATAATATCTAACTTTTAAAGAAGTAATATAAAGATTTATTATTTATGTGAATTGTAATCTTATAGAGAGTTTAATTAAGATATGTTTTCCCAATTTCAGTTGTTTGATAAACCATATACTTTGTCTGCGTAACACAAAAAAGTCTGAACGTTTAAGAAGTCACTCCAAAAATTGTTCTCTCCCTTTTTTTTTTCAATCATAACATAATGGCGGACCATTACTGTTAATGGATTGCAAGTGTTGCCAGGCGGCTGTGTTCGCCTGCTTCCATCCTTTTTTTAGCTTTCAAAAATGGCTGGTTGAGGAAGGTTGATGTCCCATATGAGCAGCTGGTTCCGGAAGCACATTGCTAAATTGTGCTAGTTGCCTTTTAAGTGTAATTGCCGTGTCCCAAGTGTTTGTAATTTGTACAAATTTAAAAAAAATTTTCCTTTCAGGCAAATATACGAGAACCAGAAGCTACAATCCTAACCCATAATCGTATCCAAAAAAGACTAGACGATTTTTGTGTGTTTTTTTTTTTTAACTTTTACTTTATTTTTAAACATTGCAGCTTGAAGATCAGCGCATGTCTGTTCCGAAAAAATTTTACTTTAATAGAATATTTGAGTTTTACTCGTTGTGAGGGGAAAATATGTTGATTCGAAAGGTTTTTGTTTTTACAGCTTTTACCCAACACATATGGTATTGTATTTATTTGTTTATATGTCGTTTTTATTGTGGTTACGTCGCTTAAGAGTAGCTGATGCACAAACAGTCTGCCACTGTTGGTGTTTTTGTCGTTGTTGTTTTTGCTGTTGGATGGCTGTAAGTTTTGCGGAGTTTTGCGGCTGTGGCGAATTTCACACTTTGAATGTCAATTTATAATCGTTATCGTGTTATTATATATTAAAGCCGCAAATGCCTGTAAAAAAGTACAAGAGATTTTAATGTATTATTATGTAATATCATCGGTATAGAAACAGAGATGTGGGAAAGGGACAAATTTTCGTATTGTTTGCTTACTATAGAAAACATGGCCTTAAGCCACAAATTTATTTCTTTGCACCCCCTTTATTCACGCAAAACAAATTCCAATGTCATCAATGAATTATGATTTACAGCCCAAAGGAGAAAAAGAAGTTGTCTTTTTACAGATAAATAAAGACCATGGCCATTATTTAGAAAATAGCTTTGAAACTAAAATACATAAGAAGTAAGCAAAATAATAAAAATAAAAAAATCTGTATGGCACTTTAAGTCTTTCTCTTTATATCTCATTTTTTGGCACAAGGCGGCTTATCGAAGGCACACACATCTTGAGCGGAAGCACATTTTGCGGAAGTTAATTTCTTTGCTTCCGTTTAATCGCCATAGTACGGCATCATGTTGGGCAACAAATAGTTTTAAAAAAAATCCGGCGTTCCACTATGAACAGGCAATTATGAGAAAATCCAAAAATAAGTTTGACAGCAGTTGAAATAACCAAACTGGCAGCTAAAAAGTAAACCAGTCATTCAGTCAAGACCGTCAATTGCTTAGTTAGCAAAGTAGTCAAAGTCATCAACTTAAATGTCGAATTTAACTAATAGTAAAGTGGCTTAAACATATCAAAAGCTTTCATATATATTCATATTCGTTTTCGATTATGTTTTTGCACTTTAAGGAATTTTTTTTTTTTTGTAATATTAAGAACATTTAGTTCATGTGAGTTAGTGCAATGTAAGAAAATAAAATTCTTTGTCCTTTTTACATTCAAATGTTATCCTGAATAAATTTTTAATTGTTTGTAAGGAAGTCTGTTATTATTACAAAACTACTTGTTTCTAACCTCTTATTTTTTAGCAATTTAATCAGAAGAAGTTCTCACAACTCGAGTGACAGCATAAAAGTACTATAAAAATAGCTGGCATTTGAAACAACATGAGCAATCTGTGTTTGTGATTCAGCGACTGTGTAGCACTTCCGCTTCCGCAACGGAAGCTAATGAACGTATCCCAAGTAGCGCAGGGACGCGAAATGGCAGCGAGACTCTAAGAAAATGACTTGGCAGAATGTTAAATTAATAATATAGATGGAAGCCAACATCGCAATGAGCGGAAAATTTTCAGCCCCCCTTCGAAAAATGTCTCACTCAGACTTCCCTGCACCCATTTTGGGCCGTGTTAGCGACAACGACATTTTTGTGTCTTTAATTGAAATAACTTTGGTTGGCTTAAGCAACTTAAGCGACTGTCGAAGATGTTGCAAGCTTGCTTGCCTCCTTCATAACCAAAATATGCCAACAATGTTCAGTGGCACCAAGAAGTCAGATCAAAAAACGAGATTGAGCTAAAGAGCTCCAACCTTATGCCAATCCATCCTCCAGCCAAGTACCAACTTCCTTCTATCAAAAAGGAATCCACGTTCTTAAGTAGGCGCTACTTCAAGTTCTTCCCACACACTGCCTCCCTATCTCCTTATTTATGCGCTGACTTCAAGAAAATCGTGTTGAGAAATTAAATTTGTAACGCTTTCGCTTTTCAATTATTATTTTGGCTTGACGAGTTTTTTGATTGCTTTCATGTATGCTTGAGCGCAATTTGTAGTTATCTGTCGTCTGACCTCAATTGGAATACACTTCTTCTTTCCAATATATAATAGCCAAACAAGTTTATTTACTTTGCGTTTTTCGGCTTAATGAGCAAATTGACAGCATGACGTTGAGTGAAATGCCGTAACGTGGTGCTTCTCTGTTGAGGTTAGCAGTAAAACTTAAGTTAAATATTAATGCATTAATGCATTTTACAGTGCGGTACAGTAATGTCCGTTAAATGTTTTGGTTAAGCAATCGAAATAAACTCACGAGTAACGATTTAATTGCTAGAAAAACTCATAATCAATTTCAATCCAATTTGAAACCAAAATCAATCAACCCAGTGAAGTTGTCTTCAGGTTCCTAAGAATCTTTAATGCCTGTTTTAATCAAGTGTTTAAATATATAATCATCAAGAGAGTTAAGCAGCTTACAAATTGTTAGTTAGTCATTGCATTAAAAACTCAGTATTATCACCTTGTTTCTTACTTCTTTAGGTAACTGCTCTGGCAAACAGCTTTAATGAAACGCACATTCTGAAAGCATTGAACCTTTAATGAGCCAATCCAACCCTCTCCGAACCAAAAAAGTATATAGACAGCTTACAAAAGTATCGATTTTGCTTCTTGCTAATTTTCAGCTCGTTACTGTTGTTGTTGTGCTTGCCACATTTACACATTTTGCTATTGTTATTGATGCACACTCACATTAACACACATGAGCAGACGAATTCACAACAACACTCACACAAACAAAGCTGAGGTAGACATAGCCACATGTGTTTGCGTATCTGGATAGGGGTATAGGTGGCAGACGAACGTTAAGCTTTTGTTTTTTTTGCCTTTTGGCTAACTTCTGCCTTCCTGCAACCCTCATGGCCATGTGAGCTTTTATGAACCTACAACTTTCTGACCATTCGAGGCAAATAGTCGGCACATTGTAACAAAAACAAACAGGCTTCTCTGGTCTCAGCGTGTTCCTAAATCTGTTGTTCTTCATTCCTGGCTGACTGACTTGCTGAGTTTTATTATACCCTTCCCATGTTGTTGTTTATATAAATTTTTATATTCCTTATTTTTTTGGGTTACATACAGAAGAAGTTAGCCTTAGTAAGTTAGTTTTGCATTTGTAAATCTGCCCTCTTGGATAACCCCAAGCCAGATTCTGCATTTACATTGGTAAAATATTTAAACTCTTAATGATGATGATGTTGCTGTTAAAGGTATCGTGTGGTGGCGTCAACAAAAGCTCATTGTTCTTGTTTTTCCTGTTTGGTTGCTTTGTTTCTTATTAGCTTACTGCTGTTGACTTATATTACATGAAGTTTTCTTTTCATTGCTGTTGATGCTGCTCCTGTTGTTCAACCAAAACCCAGAGATAATGCATTGTTTGGGTTTGTGTTTTGTCTAGCCTTCGATGAGCTGAAACTCCGACCAGGTAACAGCCTCCTTGTATTGGGCAAACATAATGGAATTTTCATGTAAACAATTTGCATGTTTTCAACTCCAACACATACAAATTACTCACGTTATATGTGTCGGTTTGTAAAGGCATTTGTTTGTAGACGTCAGTACAGATGGAATAAGCGATAACGGACAAAGAGCTAGGATATTCCACTCCATCAATTAACACGTAAATTTTTGGTCCTTCTGTTTGCTTATGCTCAAAGTTATTGGTATCTAAGAGAGATGTATTCAATAAGGTCAATTACAATGAAAAGAAGAGGGCGAAGGACGTTGAGCGTGGAAAAGTTTCATGTTAAGTAAGCCAGCATGATTGAAAATGCTTGCCACTAGGTTAGGTTAGGTTAGAGCGGTAGTGGGCAGGTGAGAGACCCTTCCACTCACTTAGGCCAATTGTTTGCCCATTGTGATGCCGCGATGGACTGCGTCCACAACTCCGTCTACCCGAGAACGGGGTGTGTGATACTATTTGAGAGGGCGTGGTTCCAGCCCGAAGCATGAATAAAGGAGAGAATACTCTTGGGGGTGGTGTTCGCTATCTCTGAGAGGTCTTTTAGGAAATAGGAACCGAGAAAGCGATTTCTATTTTTGCAGAGTGCAGGACAGTCGCAGAAAAGATGGGAAACAGTTTCCTCCTCTTCCTCGTCCCGACAGCTTCTGCAGAAATCGTTAGAAGGGGCTAGTAGTCTCGCTGCATGAGATCCCACTAGCCAGTGCCCCGTAACAGCCCTCACTACGGAGGCACAACCTGATCTATTTAGGTGGATTAGGCTTGAAGAGCGCTTTTTACAGCGCGTTGGCCATGTCTGTCTGGCTATATTGCATCTACCGGTGGTGTGTTGCCACCTTTTATTTGCTTCGCGTTCGAAATGCTCGCGAATCCTAAGTTTACAGCTGGCCATGGGCATGCCCAAACCTCCTTATCCGAGAGGAGAGGCATGGTAGTACCATGTCTTGCCAGCTCATCCGCCCTACAATTGCCCTCGATGCCTTTGTGACCGGGCACCCATATGAGGTAGAGATCGAACTGCTCTGCCATCTCTTGCAGAGATTTGCGGCAGTCTGTGACGGATAGCGAGTTCGACGATATCGCGTTGAGCGATTTGATAGCTGCTTGGCTATCAGAAAAGATGCAGATTTTGGCTGCAGAGCGTTCAATTCCTTGTAAGGATTTGAGCGCTTCTTGTATAGCGGTGATTTCTGCCTTGAAAACACTGCAATGGTCAGGTATATTAAAGGAATTATTTATGGACAGTTCTTCGCAGAAGACACCTCCCCCTACCCGGTTGTCTAGCTTTGAACCGTCCGTAAAAATTCTAATTGAGTCTGTCGGCCCTGGTATTCCTTCTCTCCACTCTTCCCTCGATGGGATAATTGAGTGGAAAGAAGTATTAAGAAACTCCTGAGGGCAGCAGTAGTCAGTTGCTGGGGGAAGAAGCGAGTTTCCATTGAGAATACTTGAGTGACCGTGTGTCTGTGCGGTCCACTGGTTTGTTTCTCTCATGCGAAGTGCTGAGAGGGTTGCTACTAGTTTGCCCATCTGGTCGATAGGCAAAAGATTGAGTATATTATCGAGAGCCTCGTTAGGGGTTGTTCTGAGGGCTCCAGTGGCGGTCAGTCCTGCAGCGCGCTGCACCTTGCCTAGCAAGCGAACTGACTTTTTCTTTGAGAGTGTTGGCCACCATACTGATACTCCGTACAGTAGGATTGGCCGAATGATGGCCGTGTACAGCCACAGAGTTATGTGGGGGGCCATGCCCCATTTCAGTCCGATCGACTTTCTGCACGTGTAAAGAGCAACTAGGGCTTTCCTAACACGCTCTTCGGTGTTAATATTCCAGTCCAGTTTGCTGTCTAAAGTGAGCCCTAAGTATTTGGCTGATTTGCTGAAGGTTAGTTCCACCCCGTCAAGGGTGGGCGGCCTAAGATTCGGGATTTTATATTTCCTAGTAAAGAGGACAAGATCAGTCTTCGCTGGGTTCAGTCCGAGTCCGTTTTTCTTTGCCCAAGTGGACAGAGTGCGAAGCACTACGGTCATGCGTTCGCACAGGGTTTGGGGGAATTTTCCCGAGAAGACAATCGCAACGTCATCCGCATAGGCAATCACCCTGCAGCCACCTCCCTCAATGGAGCGCAGCAGAGAATTTACTGCCACGTTCCAAAGGAGAGGAGAGAGAACTCCACCTTGAGGGGTGCCTCTGCAGACGGACCTGGAGATTGTCGTGGAACCGAGAGTTGACCTGACGATCCTGCGTCTTAGCAGTTGATCGATCAGATGCACAGCACAGTGCCCGACACCCAAACCCGTTAGCGCCTCTGTGATTGCCTCTGGGTTGACGTTGTTGAAAGCACCCTCTATGTCAAGCAAGGCGACTAGAGAATAATCCTTCTGGTGAAGCGATTTCTCCACTGTGGAGATTACAGCATGAAGTGCTGTTTCCGTGGATTTGCCTTTTTGATACGCATGTTGCGCACGGGAGAATTGATGTGTCGGTATCGAATTCCTTAAGTGAAGGCCCAGCACCCTTTCAAAGGTCTTGAGTAGAAAGGATGTTAGGCTTATTGGACGAAAGTCCTTGGGAGTTGTGTGGGAGGCTTTGCCCGCCTTTGGAATGAAGACGACTTTGGATTCAAGCCAGGGCGTTGGGATGAGTCCCGTCGTCTAGACTCCAGTGAAAATTTGTAGGAGCCAGTTTAAGGCAGTCTCACCTGCATGCTGCAGTTGGGCTGGAAAGATGCCGTCTGGCCCTGGGGATTTGATGGGCATGAAGCTGTTGATAGCCCATGAGATTAATTCTTTAGTCAGGAAGTTTGTGGAAGGTCTATCCATATGAACCCCTGTGTTTGTCTGTGGGATTGCTACTGCTGAGCAGCCCGGAAAATGAGTTTCCATCAAGAGTTCCAAGGACTCAGAGCTGGACGAAGTCCATGAGCCATCTGGTTTTTTAAGAAAACCTACCGATGGGGTGGTTTGAGAAAGAACTGTTCTGAGCCTTGCGGCCTCTGTGGTACTTTCGATATTAGAGCAGAATGTCTGCCATGAGGAGCGTTTAGCTTGTCTGAGTGCCTTCTTATAGGAGGCGAGGCTGGTTTTGTAGAGACTCCATGACTGGTCATCTCCGAGAGACCTAGCTTTATTAAAAAGCTTGCGTGATGTCTTACGCAGCTCACCCAGTTGGGGAGACCACCATGGTGGCTTAGTCTTACCTCTGGGTTTGCTACGGGGGCACGACTCGTTTAGGGCGGACTCGCATGCCTCCGTAAGCTTTTTTATAAGTAGGTCTGTGGTTTCAGTAGTGGGGTTTCCCAGTGGGGGGGACTCAGGGGCGAGAGTGTTTAAGTGATTTTTGAAAGTGGACCAGTTTGTACGTCTAACATTCTGGTGCCATTTGGGCTTGGGTACGTCGAACGAAAAGACTGTTTCGATATATCTATGGTCTGAGAAGGAGTGCTCGTCTAGCACTCTCCATCTTGTTAGTTTGCTACAGAGGGAGGTTGAGACTAGCGTAATATCTAGTACTTCTTCCCTGTTCTTTGTAATGAAGGTTGGGTCGTTTCCCGTATTACAAATCATGAGGTTAGTGGACAGAATGTAGTTAAAAAGCAACTCACCCCGTTCATTTGTGTCAGTGCTTCCCCACTGATGATGATGGGCGTTGGCGTCACACCCAATTATGAGGTCGGTGTGCGTGGTTTCGCTGTCGGTCACCAACCCTTGCAGGAGTGGATGTGGGAAAGGCCCTTGGTGGTCATGAGCCAAGTATGTTGAGCTAACTCTCACATTCCCAGCCTTCAACTCCAGGCAGACAGCTGTGTTGTCTCCATCGCTGTGGTTAGGGAGCAAAAATATATTTAGGTGTTTTTTTGCTAGAATGCAGGTGCGAATTTTACCTTTATTTTGGGCTACTATTAGCTTATAGTCTTTGGTTCCCAGTCCAGTCACCTTGCCACCACAGACCCAAGGTTCCTGGATGAGGACAACGTCTGCTCCACATTGGCTTATGCGGAGCAGCAGAGCGGCCGCCGCCGCTTTGCAGTGGTGGAGGTTAATCTGAAGAAGTCTCTGTGACATCTTCAGGCCGACGCTCCACCACTGTCCTGTTCGCTTCCTCGTCCGTGTCATCCAAGTCAAGGGACTCTTCACGGAAGCTCGCTAGCTTGGCCATGTCATGGGCCAATTCAGAGCCCTCTGAGTGGTAGCCGGCCTCCTTCCCATCTGCCGACTCCGTACCAGGGTCTTGACGGGGGACACCATTGTCTGTGGTACCCACTGCTACAGGCCGGTTGACACAATTGTCTGTAGTGTCGACCGGTTTATCAGGGAGCGCCTCGTCTGCTGCCGAGAGCTTGTTGGTGTCGGTTTTATAGACGCGGATAGCTACGGTTTTGAAGCCGTAGTAAGCCGCGCCATCCGAACCCGCTAGTGCCTCCGCCGATCTCTCGTTGATTATGAGGATCACCTGCCTCGAGTTGCCTTCTGGCTCGTCGACTTTGGCGACCCTCCAATCAGCTGTGTCAAGCGTGGGATTGCTCAACTGGAAGATTTTCAGGACCTTTTCGGGGTCCTCGGGCTTGGCAGAAACCCATACCCTGGCGCGAGGTCTACTGGGCACATCCTTCCAGTTCACGGCCTCCAGTTTCGCGCCAGGGTAGATCTCTCCCAGCATTGCAACCGCTTTCTTATACAGCCCGGCAGATCGCTCATCCTCACAAGCTATTGCTTTGATGTTGCCCTGATGCCAGCCTGCATCAGCGCAACGGGGGGGGGGGGGGGGACCCATGAACTCTGTCATGAGGTCGACGAACCTGTCCTGCAGCTCATTTTCGATAATCCCCCACCGATTCCTGGGGATATGACCCTCATTGTGGCCCCTGTCGAGGACCCCAATCACAATCTTCTCCCTGGTGGCTTCGGCGAAAGATTTCGTCAACGGCTGCGGACGAGGTGGAGGAGGTCTAATCCGCTTTGCTTGCGGGGCCGAATCCTCAACGGACCGCTGGCGTTTCTGCTTGGACTTGGCAGAGGACGCAGGGGGGGCTGGCTTGAAATTCGGGATGATTTTTCTGGCCCACTCCACTAGTCGGACCTCATCCGGTGTTGCGGGCTGAGCGGACAGACTTTTTCCGAGAATATCGGCTGCGCGCCTACGGTCCTGGAAGGACGCTTTGACTCCCTCAGGAGCAACGGACTTTGTGGTGTTGCCCGTTGTCGCTACCGTCCTGGGTGCCGAGTTGGCAACCTTTGGTTGCACACCACTTGCACTAGGAGCGGTGCTGGGCAGACCACCGAAGTGGGATGACGGCTGGCTTGCCCGTTTTCCACTTATGCCGCTGGTGGGCTTGCGGACGTCTGCTGGCTTACCAGACGTGGGGGTGTTTCCACCGACAGAGGGATTGGCTTGTCCCCCCGGGTTTGAGAGTGTCCCGGTCACTGTGTTTTTGTTTTTATTAATTTGAATCATGTTTGAATCCCACGAGTAGACGGGAAGGACGATCACCCGCAACATAGCCCGTGTATCGCGGGAAGCCTAATTTAAACTGGAGGTCGGCAGGTATCCAGAGTTCGCAAAGTAGAGACCGAGCACCCCCTCGGCCACGAATCCCTCGGCACAATGCTGTTCCACCTTGGATTGGGGTAATTTTATAGAGTTTTCTTCTCTCGCCCGACTACAATTGGTCAGCACCCTTGGTAGAGACATGACCGTACCAAGGATCTGCTTCCAGCCGCCCTCGCGTGGAGAGTATAGTCGCACTACCAATTGTGAGCCGCAAGGACGGAGCGCACGGCATCAACGTACACACAAATTGTCAGTATGCATGGACGTGTGATGTCAGTACGCTTTATCCCCTTGTTGCTCCAATCGGCTGACGGCCTGCTTGCCACTAACAAAAGCATATTTTCTCCATGTGAACTTAAAGGAATTTCATAATATTAGAAGTCTTGCTTATAAGACAAAGCAAATAACCAATTTATACAGCATTACAAATTTTACCTGTGAAAAGGGTTAATGGAGGCAAGGATTAATAATCAAGGTGTTTTTTAAACTTGAGTCTTTTACGAAATAGGCAGACAGGCAATTAACTCACATTACGCATACGCCACATATGCAATACCAGCAAGTAATTGCCAACTGCTTTGGTGCAGCTGAATTCTTTATAGCATAGAAATTGCTGCCTTCTTATTAAAATTATATGCACAATAATTGAGTTTATGTAGGAGGCACTACAGGTATTTACCGGCAAATAGAAAATGAATTTAATTAAAATTTATGTATGCACATTCGTAGTCTAATACGGATAGCCGTTTGGCGCGACACTACGCAAATTTTTAATTACTCGGTTCTCAACTTTCAGCGGTGAGCTGACTCTGCTTCTATATATATATAAGTGTGAGGGTGTGGAATGAAGCTGGACTCAGATCCCAACCCACATGCGAACCTGAACTCGGTCGACTTTGGCTTAGGTGCACTCACTTGTGCAGCGACCAAAACTAAATGAACTTATGCAAACATATACACATATACAAGCTTACTTACACACAGCTGTGGTGTGTATCTTCGCTTGAGCACCTATGCACCGCTCAGCGCCCAACCATCGTGTTCCCTACGCTTGCACCAAAACTCTGTACTTGGAGACGGTGGTAAATGGGAGAGCTGCGCTCGCTTTAAACTATACGTTAAGTAGGTGCATGTATATGAAAATTTCTCTATCTGTATGTCTCTATTTGTATTAATATATATACCCACACAAACATCTGCTGATAAATTGAATTGCCGTTGCAATGGGTTTGCGTGCAAAACGATGAGTGAATTGCTACAGTGCCGGGTAATTTTATTTATTGCATCCTATTATTGTAGTATTGTAGCATAAGCAATGCTTTGGCAAAGAATCTTTACAAAATATGCTGCAAATGCCTTTGCCAGATTTGCCTTTCTACCTTCATCTGCAGAAAACCGTATCAAGCTAAACAAATATGGAAAAAATAAAACATTGCAATTATTTAAATCCTCCTCAGTTTTTTACGACATTTGAGTTTTAAATAATTAGGCTCATAACATTGTGTATTTTATTACCTTATTGAAGAGTTTAGCCTGACTGATTTATTGGTATGACCATCCCTTGATGGATAAAGTAAAGGCTCGGAATGAAGCATCCTCAATAAGATCATTCTAACTTGTTGTATAACTTGACCTGCAAACTTTCAGACAGGTCATTGCTGCTGGCTCTTGCAATAAGATTGTTTAACCGCTCTATTTGTCCCACTCCCTGAAGAAGTTACACATTCGACACATACTTCAATTGCTGTGCAACTATTCTGCGCGCATGAAACAAAGCAACAAGTGTGACCAACTGTTAGATTGTGATTCTAGATACGTTTGTGTGTTTAAAACTCGAGCATGAATGTCTCATCTTTAAGCACACATTGATTTCAAAACAGCAATTGAATATAGCAACAATTTGACATTTTCTTTAGGTTCGGTTGAGCCACGTACAGAAACCGAAAAAATAAAAATAAAAAAAAGTGCAGCGAGGAGAGCAATGGACAAAGTGCACAGATTTCAACTCGCCAAGCAACTATTTGCAGCTGTTGTTGTTGCTTGACTCATAAACTTGTGCAATTTATTATTGTGCGCGCGGTATCGATTGAACTTGCAAACTTGTGGTTAGGAACTTGAATATGCCACGCAAAATTTAAAACGAAATAATTGAAATCAAAGCATGTCTTGTTTCTCATATAATTTCTTATATCTTATCTTATGTTGCCAGAGATCTATGCATTTATTGCAAGCATGTACCTATACATACATATGTGTATAAGAAAGAGAATTGTTGAATACCGAATAATGTTTCTATGTATACGTATACATATATATAAATTCACCACGCCACGCTTCAATGCCCGCAAGAAGGATCCCGTTATGTTGCCGAATAATGTTTCTGCAGCAGTGTTGCTGCAGTGGAATTCTATGCATACATATACATACATATAAATTCACATTTCGCAATAATCAAAGATTGACTTTTGTAATAATTGCAATTCTAACATGCTTCACAAAAGTATTAATGTGAACAGCTCACGCTATAATTTGTTTTCTATTCGCGCGTTTCTAGTAAAAAAAAATAAGGGTGACCATACAAAATTGACTATGCAATTTGGAGCAAGTTGGCAGGTCCAGCGTAGAGTAACAGCGTTGCCAGAAAAACCATATATCTAATGAGTCAGCTGCTTTAATCGACTTTCGATAAATAAAGCATGCTTGTTGTATGAGGAGACTGAAATTGCAACACGAGCTTCATTTGCTAGAATTATTCATTTGTTCAATTAAACCTTATTCTTTGCTGAAAATATTTTCGGGTTTTGCATCGCACAATATTAACAAACTAAAACTCGAAGTGCAAATAAGTATATTGAAAGAAAATGGGAAAAACAAAAGGTATGCCACATTTAATATATGTAGATATTATTATTATGTTATAATGTCAATAAATCATTAAAGATCAACTCTCTAAACGTAACAAACGTCAAAAGTCTGATTGGATTGTAACACCCATAGCAGCATCGCCGTCGCCGGCACCTGAAAATTGTGTTGCCGAATCAGGTGAGACCAGCAGTGAGCCAGCTGCAGCAGCTGTTGACCAGGCAGCAGCTCTGCCTGGGCAAAAAATACGTCCAGCATCCACTGTTGCACAGTCAACTGCATCAACGGCTTCACCCAGCAGTGCCGCAAAGAAGGCATCGTCGAAAAAACGCCGCAAGTCGGATACATCCAGTGATGAGGAGGTGGATGATGAAGTAAAGAAGATCAAGGATCCCAAGTTAATGACAGCGCGCCAGCGAAAAATGGATAAGGTGGAGCTTGTTTCACTGCCCAGTGGGTATAGGAAGAAGGAAAAACCGCAAACAAAGGAGGATATACAAAAGGCGGCACTCGAGTCACAAAAACGCGAACAACAAGCCGACGACCGTCGCAAAAAAGACAATAAGAAGACCATGGAGCCTCTGCTGAAGAAACAGGAAACCGGCAAACAACGTTCTGCAGCAGCGCCCTACAAACTCGATGAAAGTTACACCCGAAATCCCGATCGCACCTACGTTAACACCATGCTTGGGGTATACGTTCTAGTGCAACCTGGCCAAGAAATTCCATTGCGGCCAAAATCGCCAATCGCACGACCAACTGTACAAGGGCTGTGCGGCATGCCCGGTTGTGGCAAACCTACAAAATACAACTGCCACAAAACCAATGTTCCACTTTGTGGCCTAGTCTGTTACATGAAAAATGAAGCTCTGAACTCTAAAAAGGATTAGCTTTAAACTTCCACAACAGCGCTCTAATTCGACAGTTTGCTCGAGGATTTGACTCTGGCACAACTGCTGCTCCGTCTGGCAGTGTTTGGTCACTGTTTGTTTCAATAAATAACTTTTACATAACACAAAATTACAGCAAATGGCTTTTGTATATCCCAGCAGAATACTTTTTATAGTTTTATTTAGTTTTAGCCCTCAAATTATTTATGCTCATCAATTAATAATGTGATATGTCGACTGGAAAGCGCTGCGACAGGTAAGTGACTTCTTTTGTTGATTGCTGTTTAATGTTGTTTTGTCAATTGCAGCAGCAATCACCGTTGCCGGCGCTGGGTTATTAAAATATTCAAAATTTAATTTTCATCACGTTGCATTTGAATCATTTCAATAACAGTTAATTTGAAAAGTCTGTGCAGTTGTCTGAAATGTAATTTGTTGTGACTGGCCAACGCTTGATATAAAACATAAAACAATACACACGAGTAGCTACCCCTTCTAGTCAAACACAACGCTTTGTCTATGAGTAAACATTTATGCAATTCTAATTATAAATTCAGTGTTTTTGGATTTCACTAGAACAGTAGAATAGACCGCAACATGCGAACAAACTGTTCAAACTAAAAGGTTATGAAGTGTAAAATACTGCCATGATTGTATAAGTGGATCTAATTAATAAGGAAAGTGTTTAGTAAGAAAATAAAAAACGTATCCAAAACGTGAAATGTTCAGTGTTGCTCCAACGTTTATATTCGTCTTTCTCAAACATAAATCGAGGTTGAGATGCGCGCAGAACTTGCATAAATTCGATTAAAACTCATTCACAGACACATTGCATAACTCAGGTGTATGTTAATTATCTGCATTATTTATAAAATTCGCACGTGATGATAAAAATGCTTGCCCACAATGGTCCAGACACCTTCCCTGACTTCCAGCTTCGGCTTGGGGAGTTTCGCACATTAAATAAATAACCGAAAAACTTTTCAACGTTCATGAATATTAATGGAAGCAGATTTAATACATAAAGCGTCAACGATGGCATCCAAGTGACGTAGCCAACGTTTCTCATACGCCGCATTGTCCGCAGAAAATGTGCATTTAAATTGAATTCCTTAATGAATTCACCTGGCGACCACAGACTGAACAGAATCTGTCTGCTTTCTGGCGTGCTGGAGAAGGTGTTGCCCAATGCGACCATCGCACTTTATATCAGATTAAAAAATATTTTGCTTATACCATTTTTGAAATGTGCTTACATTTGCAAAAAGAATTGACCAATATTTTTTGAATAATTTTTCATTTGAAAGGGATTAAACTACTTAATTTTAACAATCTAACAGTTCGTCAAGCATTTCATTTAAGAGCATTAAACTTCGTTGTATATTTTATCATTGTAATTATGACATGCATAAATATTATTTAAAAGAGCTAAGGGCGTACACATTTAACTTTTTCGGTCACGCGGTGAATAATTATACACGAAATGCAAAAGCATAAAGTTTGGCTCTGTGCAGTTGCAGCTGAAGCTCGAGTCGACTTCGTTCTAAATTAAAATGCATTATGTTCTGCCCAGGGCAAAAGTTAACCACAACATATAACCCAAAGCGTTAACATAAAAGTTTTGCGCATAAAAATATCTAATCTGCTAAACAAGTCAAAGTAGTTTAGGTCCTAGCAAATTGCTTTTATAGCAAAACTCTTACAATATATAAGAGAGAAATTTTGCAAAATATAAATTTGTATGCAAAGTCTTAGGTTAGCATCTCGTGTGCACGAGTGATATTAAATTGAACACCGCATGAACTGAATCTCTAGCCACAAACATAACTAACAGATTAGCCTATGGGCGGCTTTTGATGGTCGTTTGGCATATGATAATGGTCAAACTTTGGCATATATTTCACCACACTCTTTTCAGTTTTTTGTTTGGTCAACCAACTAACACAACATGTTACATGTGTTTTGCTTTATCAGAACGAGGCAAAAAAATTTAACAAGAATTTGAAACAGGCACATAAAAGGAAACACATGAAAGATAAATGGTGGCCAAACAAATTTTTTATTTAATTTGTTTTGTATTCATGTGTGCAAAAAGTTTTGTGCGCTTTGACTAAAAAATTTTATATAAATACAATTCTACTACGCTGTTTGTTCAAAATATATAATACAAAAATAATGCTATACATACTCATTTAGGGTTAATTAGTTAATTTAATAGGTGGCTAATATATAATGGGTCATTCATATGATAAATATGTGTTTTTATATGTTTAATCAAGAAACCAATCATCCCTTTCAAAAAAACTGTGTGAATTTTTTTTTACGTCATCTACGGTGTGTAAAAAATTTTTTAAAAAAGCTTATGAGGTCTGCGTAAAACTTGTGAATTAGTATGTGGTTACAACAAATGAAATAAATTTCACACCGAATTATTCATATCTTTTAAACGATGATGAAAACTTAGTGAAGCCAAAAATCCCGACAAAAGCTGCTCACATAATTGTTAGATTTTCTATTTGATTATTTTTGCATGTGCTTGAAAAACTAATAAGAAAGTATTTGGGTTATAAATTGCGTTGTTAATCATATAGAATCAAAGTGCACCCAGTCGCGCCTGTCCAACAAGAGACAAAGAGGCGAGTTTCGCAAATTAAAATAATAGAAGCGCAGGAAACGACAAGAGAAAGAGCTGCACGGAAGTGCTGAATCACCAGAAAACCATTAAAGGAAGTCACAACTATTGATTATTTCGGCGGCGTCGACGACGGCGATGGAAACTAAAAATAGCGGCTTTGTGTGTGCAGACAGAGGAAAAATTATGATTATTATGAGAACCAAAGACCCACAAACTGCCATGAAACCTTTTTCCAGCAGTACAAAGAACACCATTTGCTGCCACCCCTCGGCCTGGACACATATAAATTTGCATCGCTGGTCGTTATTAGGGCGAAAACGAGAGGCAGTGGAGCTTCAAATTGAATTTGATGGCTTTTATTTGCAGCTCTAATTGCAGTCGATGCTTGTTAAGGGCACATGCACTTTGAAATCGGTTGTGTTATGATCAAATTCGAATCTCTTTGCAAGCATACAACTGCGAAAAAAATTTCACTTCTGAAAGATATTAAACTTTTAAGTATAGCTCATAAATTAATTGTCAATAAAAAAACTAGGAGACTAGGACGATCTGTCAAAAGATCTCTTAAAATATCAAAAAACAAATAATTAATCAACTTCAAGTAGTGAGCGTATGCCAAATTCGTTTCATTAATTGTATTCCCCCTATCGTTAAACTTGGCTGTTGTTTTGGTCGTTTCTAGGCAAAAAGTATACAAACAAACGTTTGTATGTATGTATAGTAACATTTAGAAAATGGGAAGGAAGTTGCTCCATGAAATTGTCGAAAATCATGGCGAGATAAATTGCCAAAGATAGCAAATGAATGGAATCGCCGGTTGCCTCTTTATTGTTCGAAATCAATTTAGTGTTGAATTGGTGCCAAGAATCTCTTTTTCAAATAGCGCCAACGCCGATGCTGAAACCGGCGACGACGAATGAAAATAATGGAAACGCCGATGTCAATGAAACTGAAAAAGTTGGCTAACAAGAAGATTGAATGCACTTTCAATTTTATTAAAGCTATTTTATAACCGTACAAAATTTATATATTTAAAGGTGCTTACATAATATAATATAATATAATATAATATTTAAAGTTAAAGTTAATCATTAATTCATAAAGCTGCGATTTGCATTTTGCCAAGCCAACAGTCGAGCCAGACTGCCAGACAAGAAACGGAACGCAAGCATTCAGAAAGCAGCATTACACAGCTACAACAAAGTCGTTGCATAAAGAGCCAAACATTTATTTCGGTGTTGCCCAGCTTGGCCGAGGTTAGTATGCAAACAAACCAAACCAAAACAGACCCGAACAAACGAAATTTGTATTTAGTTACTTAGGGTTTAGTGATTTTGACACATTATAATCAAAAAACAAAGGCAGACTTCATCAGTGCATCTGCATCGGCATCTATAATTGTATCTGTGTGTTTCTTTCTTTGTTTGTGTCTGACTTCGCTTAAATGTGGTTGGGATTGTTTGGTAGACTGGTTGACCAAAGCAGGTCTACCAGTGTCAATTGTTGTTGCCAGTTTTTTTTTTTTTTGCGAACATTTAAAATTAAAATGTTAAGTTCTAAGACAGTCAGCAGATTTGTGTGACATTGGCATTGACAAGCTGCATGTGTATAAAATCATAATCAAATCCCAATAATAATAAATGTTTACATTTTTTACAGTTTTAAGCTTCAGGTTGCATTAATTTTTACATCCACTTCCTCACATTTCAAATACGGTTCGAAATTGACTCTCGATTACAATGCAAATGACACACAACTGTAGCAAACATCGTGCAATAAAAAATGTTGACGATATGCCCACAACGAATATTGAATTCTCACTTGAACACAATATATATATTGTATATATCGTATATTTAGTTTAGGGTGGCAAGTATAATCATTTCAAAACTCAACTTTTCGGAACAACTAACAATAACAAAAGAATTTTTATGATGATACAAAAGTCTAGTTAGTACAAGATCTAATAGTCTAACCCGGACTATACACAGGGTAGGGTTTGCCATTTATTTATTTATTTATTTTTTTTGTTAGTCGTTAGCATTACATGGCAGTGCAACTTTGTTCAACAGCAGCCACATCAGAAGAGTAAAAAGCGTTGTAATACATACAGTTATAATAAAAATTTGCTTGTTTAAATCTTCCAACGATGTACGACTACAGGCCGAAAAGTTCCTGAAGCCTTAAGGCTAAATCCCCAATACTTTCCCGTTGGTTATTCTCCTACTTTCATGCAAATTGTGTATTTATTTGTTACATGCTTATATTTAAATTGACTTGTTTGCCTGTCTGTCTGTTTGTTTGTACTGGATTCTTGTAATCAAATTTTCACCAAATTCCCGACTAGCTAGAGCTCTGAAATTTTTACCAAAGATGTGTTTCAGATGACAATACATGTTTTTAAAGCTTTTGGCACGATAAAATATTTAATGCCATGCAAAAACCACGAAAACCTGTTTTCCCTTTTGATTAAGTTACTAATTTGACTATTTAAATTAAAGAGCTCCGGTGGCATAGAGAGAAGTCTGCCGCTTCACACACCGGAGATCGTAGGTTCGATCTCTGACCGAGTCATACCTCTTCTTTTTTTTTATTATATAAACTTTTTTAAACTATCGATTACACATTTATGCAAGAAAGCGTATAAAAGCATTTCTTCAAAAATGTTTTTGATTTACTTGTTTCTCTTTTCTTATCGTTTTCTCTGTTTAACTCACGCTTTGCTCAAGCTTTCGGTTCGTCCCTTTTTCGCGCAGATTAAAGCGGCTGGCCTCTGAACACCTCTCTCCTCTCTACTCACCCTTGCGACGAACAGTTACTAACTGCTCAACTCAACTACGCCCTTAAATGTTCGTGTTGCTGGCAAACCCAGGCTGGCAAGAGAGGTGCAAAGTGTAAATGAAGACTGATTGCAGTGCACATGATTCTATAGACACACACACACACACACAGACTCATAAGCACTGAGTGTTGAGTTTGAGGCACAAAAAACGTTGCAACGGCTGCTGCTGGCTGGGGCATGCTCGTTTGCAAAGGGGGTAATTGTGGTTAAGTGCTGGTTTATTGGTTTGGCAAAAGGGCTTAAAAGATAGATATATGCATGCATTTTAACACAGACTAACACTGACTAAACGGGCTAAGGTTAAGGCCAAGTTTTTGGTCATAGCGTTACTAAATCAGGTACATTTTAAGAGTCCAACATATATACTCGTGTATTTGATAATAGCTTGGGACGGCCGAGCTATAAGAGTAATTTTCTTTGAGTATGTCCAAAAATATATGTTGAACATGCACATTTAGTAAACAAGAGAACTGCTTATGTAAGGTGAACTGGGAATAAATAAATTTCCAAAGCTTAACTTATTGTTTGATCTTGAACCATATATTCATGCACGTATTTTAAAGCTTATGCTAAATCATGCTGATGCAAAAGCACAAATTGTGGAAATAGCAGTCTGTTTCGAGCAACTTGCTCAAACACATTAAAAATTATTTTTAATTGCAATGCATTCCCCTTGGCAATCAGTTTGCTCACAAATGCCACACGGGAAAGAGTGCGGGATCAACCACAGCTCACATTCTCTCACATGACTTTCAAATAGACCTGACTATAGGAAACGGAGAAAGGGGCCAGGGGAACGCTGCCGCTCACTTAAGTTAATACGCAAACCAAATGTCACTCAACATTATCAACAACAAACGTAATCAGTTAAAACTTTTTGTTGCTGCTGTTGAATGCAGACTAAAAAACCAACCAACAGGCAGGCAGGCAGGCAGACTGACAGAATCACAGCCTATTGTTATTGTTGAAAGGCGAAAAGTTACCAACATGCTTGTATTCTATTTCAATTTTTGTGCGTTCTGTGACCGAACATTGCACTGAAGCGCAAAATCAAAAAGCAACAAAGTTTTACATTACTTTTTTTTAACGATGAAAATTTATAAAAGGGTTCTAAAATGTTAATGAACTATATCTTGAAGAAGTATTTGCAAATCAAAAACACAATATTCTTTCCAATAAGAAGGAGGTTATTAAATTGTTAAACTTCGTCTTTGAATGTATTTAAGATTCTTCGTATCGGCAAACGCCTAAGAGCATGCAATGTTAGGCCTACAACTAGAGAATAAAAATATTTGTTTGCTTTTTCTCTCCGGAAAGCGTTTGCATTTTTTGAGTACTGAAAATTTCAAGGAAAAGTCGCTCGCATGCTGTTGTTGCTGTTGGTGAGGTACTTGTGAGGTTATAAGTGCTGGAATATTTTGAATATTTCAACTGTTCGTTGGCTTGCTCGCGGGCAACGCACACAAGTAGGCATCGAAACGTGGCGTGGGCCACTTGACAGCCATTTAAATGCATTAAAAAAATACAAACATACTCGAAAAAACAGAAGACAGCCTGAAAACAACCGCGACGACATGTCAGTCAGCGAAAGTTTCACATGCAAATTTGAGCAGCGTGGGGCGTGAGAGGAACACGCCCACAAACAAGGCTCACAAAATCAAATCAAGAAAATGGCGTGCCGCTATAAAAGGCCGACTGTGACAATTGCAACAATGCCGGATGCCAAACTCAGTTTGTCATCTTGTCGCCAGCAACAGCAAAAGGGTTTGCCCAGGGAAGCAACCAAAATAAGCAGAAGGAATAAAGGACGGAGAAGGGGTGGAGGTAGGATTAAGCATTGCTAATACAGGCTGTGAGCCAGGCTTAAGTCTATGATCAGTTTAATCAAATTGAAATTGTTGAAGACGTGCAGGGGACACCAAAAGACGTTTTGGCAGCTTGTCCGTGCATAAATCAAATAGTTAGGCACTGTAAGTGCTTGGTCAGGATGTAAGGGAATATAAGGGCAGACAGCTGGCCGGCTGAGAGCTGTAAAGTCACTTGGCATTTACAATGCCAATTAAAAAGGGCTTACCGTACACAGTTGTGGCGAAGTTCTATTAGAAAGCTTTTCAATGTGTCAAGTTTTTTATTTGACAATGACAAAATGTTCTAAATTTTTTTTAAATTTACTGTTTTAAATATTTGTTGACTCTTTTATACGTACGCAAGATTGTTGATGTGTTTTCATTTCTTGAACGACTTTCTCTGTTTTACATCAATCCCAGATTAGAGCTTAACATTTGATTAACAAAAGAAAAACCGCATTACTGTTGATGAAAACTCTCATATCTATATTTGAAGAGCGTGCTTTGCCTCTTTCTTGTATCTCAAACTAGAGAATGTAGATTGTCGCCTGCTCAATGCGACTGCTGTCACACACGTCGTATGAGTTATATGCATTAACCCTTCATCGCACATACACATATGACTGAATATACCAGATAGTGTGTCTAGTAGTTGTAGCTAACTTTGCTGCCTTATCTTGCACAGACTGCACCACAGGCATGTACATAACCATGATAAAAGCCAAGTTTTGCCAAATGGGATAATTTTACACTTATGCTTCTGCTGGTTCGGTGTCTGTTGCAACTTCTACTTACCGCCAGGAACTTGAACAATCAACTATATTTTAATTGGCCCGGAGCGCAATTGTTTGTGTGTGTGTGAAGTAATTATTTACCATCTTTACGCTCATTTTGCTGACTGACAGCGCAAAGAACAAAATGAGAATATTAAACCACGTGCATACACAGTGCCATCGTATTGCGAATGCACTTTGCTCAACACTTGTGTTAATTTTATGCTACCCGTTCATCACCTGTTTGTGATGAGTGTGATTGTGTACGTACGTTTAAATATTCATTGCAAATTCCAATTGCATTTGCGCTTAAATTGGCAATGCCAACAAGAACTACAGCTGCTGTTCCTGTTGCTGCTAATAGCAAACGGATTTGCCTTGCCTCTTATTTTCTGCCAACCTTCTTTTTGTCTCTTTTTGTTTTATTGTGTTGGCTGGTGGTCAGACTTCATTTGGTCGAAATTCCTGTCTGTTTGTTGCAATGAACGTGAGGTTTTGTTGGTTCTTTCGAAAACATAGATTGCTCTCAAACGTTTTCCATTTTGAAACTAATCAGCAACTTAATGAGATATAAAAGTAAGCCGAAAATCAAAGTTTCCTAAAATCATGTGGAAAATTGAAATCGAATTTAAATATGTAAGTTATCCGATTGTTTTGGAATAACAAAATGTTTGGTAAGTGCCAATAAAATAACTTCCTCATCTTCTACTTGCATTAAAGCTTACAAATATTTTACATATACAATACCGGAGTTTAATAGCAGCAATATTTGCTTATGTACTTATAGACTGTAGTTCCAATATCACCTAATTTAAATTTTAATAAAACCGCATCAATCTCAACAGCCAAATCCCAAAACAATAAACAAACTAAATGTTTAGCCAAATGTCTGCATTAAATATTTTACATACATATTTTTTGAAATATCAATGTGCAGAAATAAAATGTTAAGCCCAAATATAAACAGTAACTAATTTTAAATGGCAAAAAAAACAGCCGAAAACCTCAACAATAAAATGCAATTGAAAATACATACAAATGAGCAATGCCAAACGCATTAATTCTAAAGGTCTTTATGAATATTTAATCTTTATTGAAATTTCCAATAGCTATTTGTTAAAACGCAAATAAAATAGTTTAAACCAAAGTTTTGGCGACAGCCATGCAAACCAACTAATGAAACACACACACGCTAACCAGAAACCAAAAACCAAAATGCATTCGCAATGCCAAACACCAAAATGACATCAATTTGCGCTTCTATTTCATAAACGCTGCAGCAGCAGAAACAGCAGAAGGAGCAAAACGCAAATGCTATTAAAAGCATTACGATGAACCCCGTGACAACCTCCAGAGCCACAGATCGTAAATTATTACCAAGGCAATCGAAAGCGGGCTCTTACTCGGCATTGTGCTGAGCCGTCTCTGTTTTCTCTATTCTCGATTCTGTGCCTTTTGTCTAGGAAAATGCAACAAGATTTATGTCTTTCAATGCACTTTACGTCCAGTGCGGATTCGGAAGGCGGCAAACATTGCTTCAATAAATGTAGTACCACGCTGCGTATGTGCAGTATTTTAATTTTGCCAGCAATCGAAAAATTGACACAGAAAATGCACACAGACTTAAGCACTCAGGCAATGAATTTTCCTCCGTTTTTCTCATTCATTTGTCTGTAGCATTTTTTTCAACGCGACTTTTGTTTGTAGCCGATTGAGACGCGAATGAAGAATTTTACGTTATCGCCATCTGTGATTAATGAAGAAACACTCACCCAGAATAAAAGCATTGAAGTTTCGCATTGTATTTGTATTTTCGTATTTTCCAGACAAGTAAAGAATATTTGTAAATATATGATTTATATTAAAAGCAAAAACATTATTCATTGAGATTTCCAGGAATTAAACAAACGGCACGTTAGTCGAATGATCAATATTTGTACGAATATCAACTGTGCTGTTTGAGGTCCTCTCTTTCTATGCACCAAATGACCCTAATGAACACCAAATATGCATTGACAAAAGTGGAATTATTTGGCATAAATATTTGTTTACAACAATTATACATAAAAGTGTTAGCCACATCAACAATAACACCAACAATGGCAAAATTTATTGGGTAGAAATAATAATGACCAGCTCCAATGAGTCGTTTTATTTGTTTGTGTTGTTGTGGTTGGTTTTCGTTCTTGTGCACATTTTGTGCTAATTGTTTGGGTTCGCTTTGCATTTTCTAATTTGTTTTGTGAATTATGCAATTTATTTAGTTAAGCTTTGCACCATCGATGATAAATTCTATGGCCGCACGTGATACGGAGATTAAAACGAGCCAGCGGGTACCTGACCCATGAAGCGCAACTAAAAGCATAGAGAAAACAACACAACAAATAGTTCAGTGCACATTGCTTTAATTACTTTGGCCCCGGCAAGTAAACAATGTGCAACAACGAAAACTAAAACGTGTAACAAAATGTAGCAAACGTTCATCAAAGTCAAAGTTCGAGCCTTCTGTTGGTTGAATGTCAAACAAGGGGTGTAATTTTAAAATGGTTGCGACCTAAGAGTATATCAAAATTAACTCCTTATTTTAGCAAAGTAATTAAAATTACTATTATCCCACCAGAGCACCCTGTCTTTTAATAACCTTTTCTACAACTATGCAAAGGTGGAATAAATTGCTTGAGCATTTAGCGTTCACTAGCCATAAAAGATTACAATTCTTCTTCTTAAAGTCAATACCCAGAAGAAGAAGAAAAGTCAAAATTAAATAATTTGCAACAAACTTGCACTTATAAGAGTTCGGACTTACGAAGGCAAGCAATTAGAATTTAAATAAGATGCATAACGACTTAATATTAGATAAAGTCACTTCTCTCCTGCCAAACGCATAAAAAGAAACAGCATAAGCGACCATGTTTACAAGACAGCAGACAAACTAGATGATAAGGTAGCTGCTGTTGCTTCTCCTCTTACTTCTTCAACTCCTCCTTCTTCCGTTTTCTCATGGAATCAACATTATGGCGGAGGCAAATGCAACTCTTTGGCACAGCAACATCCGTTTGACGCTCTCTCACACTCTAGTTGAACACAAGCGTGTAATTAGAAATGTAAAGAGAAAGATACAAAAATAAACAGACATCAACTCAGTCAGTCAACCTAGTCAGTCAGTCAGCAGTGCAAAAGTCACGACTATGTCAAACAGGAAATGCGCACACGCAAAAAGAAAAAGGCAAATAAATGTGAAATAAAATGGCGCAAATGTAAGCATACACAAAAATACTCATACTATCACATGGGCTCATTGCCTGTGGGGTGAATTTTATTATTTTCCGCCTGAAAGTCTCAACAATGAGCAACATAAAAAGTTATGTATAAAAATCTTTGCTGCTTGCTTTTTTCGCTTGTATTTCCGTTACGACGGAAACTGAATTTACATGTGACATTTGCGGCTAAGTTTCGTAGGGGCCCATGGAAATTTAAAAGAGGGGTGTAGAGTTGCACAGGAAGAATAGACAAAAGTTGCCAAGTTGTCAAAGAGTTAAAGTTAAATTAATGTTCCACGTCTTTTATTTATTAAAGGTTTTAAAAATATTTCAACTGAAGTTAAAGGTAAGAAAAGCGATTTTAAGTCAAAATGCATGCCAAAATCTTATGCCAAAACATCGACTTCAGCAAGGGTCTAATCTTTCGACTTCTATAACTTTGTCAAAACTGACCCGATCTTCAAAAGCAATATAGTTAAAGTCATTGTTTGACTTTAAGAATGAAACTGCATTTAATGTTTGATGCATCTTAAAATTTCATGCCAAAAAATCGAAAAAAAATCTTGGCAACATGGTCTTACTTTATTTTAAAGAATTTTGTGTGTGTGGCAACGTCTGTGAAATTTCTTAAACAGGTTAACTGAAAGTCATTCCTGCTTCGTTTATGCCTTTTACCGAGAATTATGTTTGAGTGTGAGCTGTGGTTGATTTGCTATGAAATTTTCAACTGTACGCGTTATAATAGCCCGACGTCACGCTGAGGCATGCAGTGGGTGTTAAGTAAAGAGTATTGTTTTTTCAGGTCTGTAAGCTCAAGGGCAAATATGACAAAAAAATGTTCAGCTAATATTTTGCTCTTGATATTTTTGTAAGGTGTGAGTAATTGATTATATTGTTCAATTAAGCAGAAAAATCAACAAATTGAACCTGTCTTTTTTTTGCTGTCAACTTTGTTGCATAAAATTCTGCCAGGCAAATGTTGCCAATCATAAAGTCTCAACAAAATGGTTTTTGTTATCTAATTAATCATGGTGACAGCAATGGCAAACGACAGCTTCTATAATAAGGATATTACAAAGACGCTGTTAAACTACGTTACTTCTCACAATTTTCCCCTAATCACAACTACTTTTTTTTTGCAGTTGTGTGGCGCATGAAGAAAAACGCCATTTGCATACTTGCCGGCGCATAAATAAATAGAGCGCAATTTATGTTTGCATCTATAAAAGTATTTTACTTGTGTGTGTTTTTTGTTTTTGAGGGACGCCTGCACTTGACACACGTTGTCTTCTTCCAAGCATGTAAATGTATGTGTGAGACTATTTACATATGCTTATAAGTTTTCTTGTGTGTGCGGTTTGCCCTCGCTGTGAATGTAAAAAAGCGCAAGCGAGATAAATAAAATAAATAAAATGGACAAAAAAAAAGGAGGGCGAAGGCAAGGCCAGTGCACTGCAGTGACAGCTTGAAAATACAAATATAATAACGGATAGACAGCAACCGAGTAAAAAGAGTATTTGCTGTTCCCAACAGAATAAGTTTCATTATATTTCAAGAGGATGTGAAACAAGTTTTTACTTCCAATTCTTATTCCAACAACTTATTCTTACTTTCTCTCAGACACAGAGTTGTTAATTTAAAAACGTAGCTTAACATATAGCTTGACTTTTAAACTTTAATAATTTGTAGAAAAACAAGATTTTTTTTTTTTGTTAATCAGAGTAGCCTGATCGAATTTTAATATTTTTTATAATATAGTTTATTTTATTGGTAAAGAAGAATATTATTCCTCCCGTCTCCTTGGACTTCGTGCCAATTTTCTATTAGCTTTTTTTTTAAATAATTATATCTTCCACCACACATATTCCTGCATAGTTTTGTAAATAATTAAACTGAAAAAATAAAATAAAATAAAAAATAATTTTATATTGTGGCTTTATGTTGCAATAACTTTCTAAGCGCACAAATCTCCATGAGAATTGCTGAGTTATCTAAAAATTAGTGCTTTCTGCAAGATTCTGAAAGAGCAATTTTTAAAGCACACTCAAAATTTGTATCAAAAATACTTGAAGCAAATCAATAAAAGCCTCAGAAAAATTTGCACAATGAAGTGGTTCTCCAAGTGAGTTGCCCTATAAAAAAAATAAAATAAAAACAATAGTTGAGAACAAGTTTCAAAAGTTAAGAAAGTTGGCACCACTTTAATTTTTCAGCTTTAACTCACTGTAAAAAAGTATGCATATTATAAAGCTGCAGTACGAATCGATAAACATGACTTGTTGAAAGCGTGTTCACAGTTCGTATGGGTAATGTGGTATCAAACAAGTGGCTGCATTGACATATATTACACTGAGAGTTGGCACTAGAAACTGTTATGATTTATTAATAAACAATTCCTATCTAACAATTTTTTTTACGTTTCGAAACATAAATAATCAATAAATTAATTAATAAACAGTTAATAACCTTATAGTTATACCCAACCCAACTAAATTTTTGTAATGTATAATTATTTGCATTTTTAGTGATGCATTTTAGAATTTTTGATTTAGTGGAATCATAACCAGGCAACAACAAAATCTTTGATTATCTTTGATATTAATTTTTGTTGATATTAAAATTAAAAGCTTTTACGTTGAATATCTTCTCCAAAGTGAAAGCACAAACAACAGCCGCGCAAAGTATGCAACACTTTTGCCTTTTGGGTACGCAACGTAACGTAACGTAACGCGAGTAACGATTTAGACGACGAAAAATAGTAGACGAGCAACGACGTAAGTGGAAACAACGACGAAAGGCGACGGGAGTAACGACGCGTGGTGCAAACAACGGGAAAATGTTTACAAAGCGGCTACTGCCACTCAACTGAGGCGACAGGATTCCATTGCTATTGCCAGCAAGCGGCTGCGGAACAAAATGGAACTAGAACACGCAACGACAACAAGTGAAGTTTCTCACGAAAAACATCTGTTTGCAACAGAGAACAACGCTACGGCAAAGAGAGAACAAAAAGAAAAAATCCAGAGTAAATGGATGGAGGTTGAATAAATATATTAAAATAGAGAGAAAGATTCAAGAAGAGAGCAAAATGATATAAAGCTGGCTTACTAACCTTCCGCAAAGGACTTTGAAAACGCACTTAAAGAAATTAATCGTATTATATGCTTATGAAAAAGAGTTAAAATGTAGTCAACTTTTTTAAAGCAACATTTTTTGGCCCTTGCTTTGGGGTGTCGGGGCATTTGAATATTATTATGGCTTTAAATCCTTGACTTGCCTTGCTGATAGACTAAATTGGCGCCTGCGCTGCATACGATGTACAAATGCATGAGCCAAAATAAGCCTAGGCGAATCAACATTAAGCTAAAGTTCCACGAATACTGCCTGCACTGAACATTTTTGAACCATTGCCAAAAACACGACGTGACTAAGCAAAGCTGATGCAGCAAAGCCAGCATCTTGCTAACGTATATGTAAATGTAAATCAGTCGCTTTATGTTTATGATTGTGTGTGGAGGCGTAATTCTGGTAGTGAGCTGGCTACATGGCGATGTCACGATGCTTGCAACGCATTTATGAAAAAAGCTTATAAAAAAGCTTATCAAACTGTACTTTATATTCATAATCATATGAAAAGGCGTAAGCTGCACACTTACAAATGGCCATGCTAACTAATATTTCAAATGTTAGAAATAAACAAGGGAAATATTTACCACAACGATAAATTTTACCCAAAACACAGCACAATCACGCAATGCAATGTAGAAAAAGCCTTCAACTTCATATTACTCATTTTCACACGCAACGTTGTTGAAACAGCGATTAAACACTTTTATTTATAGACTATACTATGAATTTCAATAACGAAAATTGCGTGCCTTCATCAGAAGCGTTGAGTAAAATAATTGGGCAGAAAATAATACAATAGACCGCGAAAGTCGTCAAAATTAAAACATTGAAATGGAAATGCATTTAAGCAATTACGACTAAGAAAATGTAAAGGTCATTTGAATGATAGAGACATGTGATAACAATTTTACTTCAATGTTCATCAGCTTTCTGAATATCCTTCAGCAAGAAAAGCCGGTTTCTTTTTACATATTTTAGATTGGCTATGCATAGGTAAATGAAAAAAAAAACCACGAGAACAGACAGCGTGGCGTATGAGTAACATACATGAAACATGTCACGTGACGCCATAACACATCATTTTACCTTGTTTTATTTTTTGTGCTAAGAGAAGCGAGAGATAGGCATAAAAAATAAGCAAAAACAAGCTATATGGATAATGACAACAAGCAAGCCAAACATGCAAAATAAGACATTTTGTGATAAGCGAACAAGATAACAAATTGAACGTGAAGAGTATGTGAACAAAGAACAAAACAAAATCTACAACGTTAAATTAACTCTTCACTCTTCAAGTCACAGTCGACGAAGTACAACCCTTTTTTCATTTCCAACCTTATCAACACAAGCACGACTTTCACTTTCTATGACATTATTTTCTTAAGCGTCTCGTAATTTGAAAAGCACCAAGCAGCAAATACAATAAGGAAATGGAAAATCACAAGAAAAAGGACTAACGAAAAGAAAAGTAGAAAAATGTGCAAGCACACATAATAATGAAAAACTGCTAGAAAGGATGCCAAAAGAAAGAATGCGCATAAAATGTTTTGCGTTTCTCAAAGGCGATAATTTAAATTTCATGGTTTGGCTTCTTGAATAAAACTGTATTTAAATAACAACATTTAAATGAAATTCGATTTTTGGTCAGAATGCATGTTAAAATTTTAACTTGGGCATTGGTAAAATCTTTCGTTTTATTTATCGATCAAAATAAGGTAGATAGGCAAAATATATCGAAAATCACTTATCGATTATTAATCACAGTTGACTCATACAGAAAGAATTCATCGATCTGATCTTACTCTAAAGTAAGAATCTTTGGATGTATTTGTAATAAGAATTTTTTTTGGGTTACCACGTAACCTCAAATTTGCAATTTCTCGTATCCCAGCGCACTTCTTCATCTATATTATAACTCTTAAATCACGTTCGAGAAAGTTGGTAGTCCCATTTTGTCAACTTCTAATAAATTTGCTGTGCAAGAGGACAAGTTTGGAACGCAACTGTCTGCCTGCTAGCTGTCGAATCCTTTGGCTACGATGTGAAGGGATGGGAGGTGAAGAATTGCTCAGATTGCGCAGCTTAACAATGGCAATGGCAGCGATGCCGTCATTTTGTAAATCAAACAAGTTTTAAGTGCACCGAGGCGTCACAGAACTCGGTCGGATGCTAGAGGTGCCACAAACAGCTAGGCAGGCAAACGTTCAACAACAACAAAACATCACACAAAATATTCATGAACACAACAGGCACATAAATAAATTGCACTCTCCAAATGGAATAGAACGTAGAGCTTTGTGTCGTTTGCTGATGCAGCTGCTGCTGTGCCACCAAAATGGCTGCTTACAAAATAAGCTAACATAATGCAACCGAACGATAGAATTGAGAATGAAGAATTGCCTGCTGTTGGTGTTGGTGTTGATGTAGTAGAAGCTGCATCAAGGTTTTATGATGCTTCGATTTCGTGGAATAAGCAATGAGCCCAAACGTGGCAGTAGCAGCAGCAGCAGACACAACCCAAATCAGTCACAAAACTCTTCAGCTCGATATTCATTTTGCAGCAGTTGCGCGTTTTTAATATTAACCCAGAAGTAGACAGATTGGGGTTGTGTTGGGTAGATTTGTGGCCGTAATGCATCATCAAAGTGCAATCGCGAATTATTTCTCTGTGAATGCTGTTCAGGTCTGTTGGAGCTATCTGAGATTTAAAACTGTCAGTGAGGAAAAGTGTCTGCTAATTAATTTAAATATGAAAATACTTTCAATTTGCAATTCTTACACGTTTGCCAGTCATTGGTATAAGCCAATCTCCACTGACTTCAATGATGGCTATGGCGACAAAAAGCCATGAAATAAATTATTTCAAGAATCAATTACAACTAATAGCATAGACCACTTGAAAATCAATTCAATTCACATGAAAGCCGACAGTCTGACAGAAACAGAGTCACAGACTTTCAGAGACTCCAACTGAAGGCTGAACACAGGAGCAAGGATGACTGCAGGACTGAAATGAATCGTTGACTGTGCAACACACACAGAGATCTACTTTCTACACACATGTGACGATTTAAGCTTATGCATAATTGATTGTTATGACCTGGCAAGCCGATTTTGGTCCACAGACCATTGAGTGTGTGCCTGCATGGCAAATTAAGCAGGTTAATTTGATTGCTCAAGACATTCATATTGATGCATATAGCAAATTATGCAAACTGATATAGTTGAAAATTAGCTTAATCTTGAGATAATTTTACTTAATCTTGAAAACTTAAACTTGAACCTTTTAAGTACATTCTAAGGGTTTCATTACTGTCTGTAAGGCATATGGTTGTTTTTCTTTCTTCTTACACAAAGTTAAATTTGTATATTTTTCAATTGATTTTAATATCCAATGACTGATCCCTTTCCTGTGTTACATCAATGGCTCGTCATTGGATTTTGAACACATTTAATTTTATCTAATGCATAAACAACAGCAACGAATAGCCTGAGAGCAGCCATCAGTTTCAAACGCGAACTTTTCTATGCCGCAACAGTCGTCGATGAGTTACTTAGGCTTAATACGGATGGGCACCACGAACTAAACAGACAGACAGACGGAAGGACAAATGTCATGACAGACAAGTCGGGACGCTGGACAGGATGACAAACACACGAACTGACAAACCAGCGACGCAAAGATAACTGTTTTTCTGTTCTCTTGGGTTTTTTATTTTTTTGGCATGCAAACATTGGACGTTGGTGAGAACGAAAGAGTATGGCAGGGAATGCACATTTGAGTGGCAGACAGTGTGCAATTGTCAACTCGTTTGGAGTTCAGACAAGTATATGTATAAAAGTATCAAAGTGTTGGAAAATACACATGCCAAATGCTGTTGGCCGAGTTTTGTTAGTTTGGAGGGCTTTTATGCAGCACTACAACCAAGTGCAGCTACAATTGTTAGCCAATTGGCAGCCAGTTGGGTCATTTAATTTGTTAACTAACTCAACTAAAGCGCTGTCAGTGCAATTAACGACTAATGAGCACTCAAGTCCAAGTCTAAGCAAAAGTTTTTCTTAATTTTGGTCATACTGTATCAACATCATTATCATCAGTCTTGTGAGCATGACTCACAATATCATCATCAGCATTACCATCACCATCATTGCCAGCATGCACCGCAACATGCAGACTACACAATAGTGGCGAAGCGCTTGAGATGCAACTGACAATAAACAAGATTGCACTTTAATATAAGGGAGATGGGATAAAAAGTCTGTGCTTAAGGGTATTGTGATGGTTTTTTTTATTCCGGACTAAATCTGAGTTTTTTAATATTTTATGAATAAAAATGTTCTTCTCATGATCGTACATTGTTTTATCAAAATCGGTTTGATGTTCTAATGATGTTTATACTAAGAATTAGTATAAAATATATTTATTTACCTTTCTTGCATGTTGCTTGCAGAATTTTGAATATACAAACGAATTTGCAATCTGTCCACTGTCCAGAAGTCGTAGCCAAATCTTTTGCTTGCTTAACAAATTTACCAACCACAAAGTCTGCTCAACGCTGCGCGAATTACTGGTTGCATTGCAAGTCGTCGTCGTCGTCGGCAAGTGAGCAACTTAATGTGTTGTCGACGCCAGCTGAAAAATTAGAAATTAGTATTCAGTGTCATTTCCGCGAAAGAGAGAAGTTGGCAGAAAAGTTTTTCTTTTAGCCAGAAGTCTTTGAGTACTGAAGTACTACATAAGAGAGATTGTTATGCGTGCCACAAGAAACTGCCAGCAGTATGGCTGATTATGAAGTGCTTCTGCAGTCTAAACGGATTTTCTATCTTTTTCTTTCTTCTGCTTTCCCATTTCCTTCGTTCTTCGTTCGTGTGTGTGAAACAAATTCAAAATGTGCCAGAGCTCAAGTTGCGAGAATGCTAAGAGTGTGTTATGGCGCAACTTTTTCAGAAAAATCCCTAATTATGACATTATATTGTATATTTTAATGTTCTTGCCTAAGTCGCTGTAAAACGTGCTCTTCATATCAATAATTCACCAAGCAAACAGAAGATTTCCTAAATTATTTGTAGAAAACGGATAAAATAAAGAAAAGACGGATTAAAATAAAAGTTTTTAACTGAAAGATCAGTTTAAGAACATACAAAATTGCTGAAATCGGAGAAAACGCTAATGAAAATGTTAGCCGGAATGATTGCAAGTGAAGAAATGTTTATGTCTCATTGACTGAGACGATACTTAAAGGCAGCAATATATATACATAGCATTATTTAAGGCGCAAAACAATTGCAATTGAGTTGATACTAGTGAATAGCGCCATCACCATTCTCATTCCATTCGCCAAGTTCGACGCCACAACAAATTCTTGCGCCGAGTGTCAACCATATAGAAATAAGTCTCGAATTGTGAGCAAGAGGGCATGAAATGGCAGTCGACTGCAGGAGGCAGGCAGGCAATAGGAATATTTTGTACTTCATGCCAGAAAATTCCGTTGGCCAAGTGCCAAGTTTTACGCCGATGCACCCACACTCATTCACACAGAGCAGCAGCATCAGCAGCAGCATTTTGCAGTTGCACCATCAGTACCAAGTGGAACAGGGCAAAAGGAATGAAGAAGTGGTAGGATGTGCCATGTGGGCGTCCACCACACCCGGAGGCCAGTAGGTTTCATGTCGATTTTAGGCTTAACATGCAACGAGTTCAAATTGTGTTCTCGTCCAGGCATAAATACCGGATTTGTTTCGGCAGGGCAGGGAAGGGAAATGAGGTTTTGTCCTAAGCGTTAAATAAAAATGCAAGTATGCTACACAAAACGACATCAAGAAGAGCAGAATCTTGTTTGCTTAGCCTTTAATATTTTTATCGGGATTGACGCTGCCCGACTTTAGGCGTTTCTTCCAAAAAAGTTTGTTGATCCTCTTCACCCATTTCTCTGCTCAAGACTCGCATGTCGCTGATAGGAACCCACAGAAAGATTGGAGAAAAAAAATTAAATAACAGCGACGGGAAGGTGTAAACAATTTTTGGTTATTCTTTAGCTTCCCGCAAGCGCAAGATCGTAATGCGTTTTTCTTATTGAATATTGGTTTTTATTTACAGCCATTGGAATTCATGCGACAAATGACTCAAATGAAATTTAATGAATAATTATTATTATTTTGCAAATCGCAGCAATGCAAGTAAATTAATAATTCAAATCCATTTTCCATTAAAAATGAAACTATTGAATTAAGTTCCTTTTAAACTTAATTTATTAATGAAGGCAAATCTCTTTATTTAATTAATTATTAAATTCGAGCGTGCCAAACAGACTGACTCTTTGTTACTGCTAAGCAACATTATCAAAAATTAACATTATCAACGAAATAACATAAAGAATTTCACTCAAATAGGTCTGTTAGATATCCTACAACATCAATTAAATGATAAATGTTGATTATTAACAACTTTTCTAATTTTTAATGTTTATATAGCTTTAAAAAAAATATCGAAATGTCCCAGTCGTTGCAGTTCAATAAAGTAAGCGTAAAGTTAAGTTACACTAAATAACAATGACAACCTCAAAAATATACAAACCATACGTATTTCTCATTGTTATTATGTGTGCAGTGTTATAGTGTTTGATACTGTTAAATTGTGGCATAATCGACGTGCAACGCCTCGAAACATTAGATCAAAACATTTGACATAGAAAGAAGAATAGGCAGTCATATAAAAACTATGCATACAATTAGTGGGAAAGCCAAGTCAAGAGCAAGTGCAAGTGTAAAGGTGGATAGAGGGTATATAAGTGGGTGCATAAATCCTCAGTTCATCATTTATTGCTCTTTGGTGTTACCTATCTTGAGGCTTAGGTGTACTGAGTGCTTAGTTTGTATATTTCAGATTTAAACACAGACTTTTTGACTTAAGCCGAAAGTTTTCCCACACACACACAAGCACCCAGTTATACAGAGCGAAATATAAAGCAAATAAAAGTCAAAATTTGAAATTGTAAATGTTTGCACAATTTCAGGATCACAGAATCACAGAACCGCCAGCTAACCTCGCTACGCATGACACACAGACACTCATACTTTAACCTCACACACACAAAAACACATTCACACTCACGCCCCCGAGAGCACTGCCGCTATGTTTAACCAAAGTTTCGAGCGCTTGTGCAAACATCAAAAGGATTTCAACATCGTCGGCATTAGCTTCTCTTCTAATTCCCTCTCCCAGTCTTCCCTCGCCATGGACAGTCCTCAAGCGGATTACAATCATAAGCGAAAATTAATGAATTATTTACCAGCAGCTTACTTAAGCGCAAATTCTCCTTCCTCTCCCACACACAACCCAATGTCAAAAGTTGCTCCTAAGCTGTAAGTTAAATGCGTAGGCCTGTTTCTCCCCCGAGACCAAACAACGGGGAAATGTCGGGCAGGCAGGCTAAGACCTTCAGCTGCTACCTGGTAATTAATAAGCCCACGACATTTGTCAGCATGAAATTCTGTAAAATTTAAGGCACAACTAATGGCGCTGAAAGTGAGGAGCGCATAATTTGCCAAACTAGTCAAACTTTCAGCTAAAACGAATTGTTTGGCTTAGCAGAAAATTAATTTTAGTAACGCCTTAAATCTTCAAATCATTCAAAAATGATCAATAAACAATAATGATTTTCAATCAATTTTAAAGTTTATTAGTTATTATAATAGATTTAAGTCTGAATAAGTATTGTCAAATAACCAATCATTGCTTCAAATATAAGAAAGCTTTGTGAGGAATGTTAAGAATTAATAATAATTGTTATTATTGCTAATGTTAGATTTAAACTTTGGTCATAATACTATAAGACTCAATAAAATTTGCATCAATGCCGATAGCATCTTAATAGCAATTAACCAAATTAAATATACATAATATTCCCTCCTTTGGCAATCACAAACAACTCTTTTGATGAAGCAACGAAGAGTATAACATTTGAAAAAAGAATGAAAAACCTGAAGATTTTAAGCGACAGACAAATGCATATTAAGTTTGTGGCAAGTTGCAAAAGATATAAGGCAATTGAAGAGGAATGCAAAGGAAAAGTTTGTGTTTCTTATTATGCAAAGCACGCTGTCTTAAGAAGCGACAGACAGGACTATGTTTCCTTATAGTGCAAGAAATGGCAAACACAGATAAGTCCATTATGAACGCACGTTTGGACACAAAAAGGCATTTGAGCCACAGATAAGGAAATAGAAGTATGAAAACATAGAGAGAAAGAGAGAGCGTGTAAACTGATGAGAACCATTGCAAGCATTTCTTTAAGAAAACATTTGCCAATTGTTGTTTAAGAACACTCTTCGGTTTGCCTGCTTGCGGAAGCGGAAGGTAATTAAAAGTAATTATAGCTCATTAAATGATAAGGAAACGTTGCACACGCATTATGTGTCTGGTTGATGGAAGGGAAGATGCACCAGCGATGAGGTATCTGCTTCATTAATATGATCAACACGCATGCGATTGTAATGTTCTGTTCTGGTCTGGCCTGTCCTAGCCGCATGTCCTTGCCGCAAGCGGCTTGCAATTGCGGCCAATCCAACAACAAACAGGAACAATGGCAACAGAGCAGCAGCAAGAAACACTCCTGGCGCACTTCCAACAATAAGCAACAATTTTTAGCAGCCGCCATAGCTATTATCCAGCGTCAGGAACCTCATTGCTGCTTTTACTGCTTTTTACTGTTGCTGCCAGGCACGCAACCAGCCAAACCAGCATCCAAACAAAACGAAGCAAGGCAGCTAGGCGAGCAGGCACAAATTGTTTTTTACACATGTGCGCGCAACATATTAAATTGTAAACATGCATAAATGTTGTTTATTGGGCAGCGTCAAAACCGAACAAAACAATAGCGAAAGAAACAAGAAAAGAAAACAATGTTTTCAATAATCAACTGAACACACTTAAATGTGCCCTGTATTTTGAGGATGTTTAGTATTGGTGAGTGGCATTATCTACTTATACAACACCCAAAGCGGAAAACATTATTTATGTAGTTGAATAATTTTCCAGAGCCAATCTCTTTGTAAAATATTAGTTTTAAATCATATTATAAACATATATTTTAACAATAAGCGTAAAAATATGAGCTGAAAATTTATTTCTACTTAACTTCGAGGCATCCCTGATATATCAAGCCTTTATTATACAAACAGCATTCCCATTACGTTACATTAAAAATAAGATGACTTAAGAAATGAAGAAATAATATAAATGTGGTTGCGAGAACTCCCTTCAACTCAATTTCGACTACTACTTGGCAGTCTGTTGACAAGAGGAGCAAACAACGAGTGCCAAAACACATTTATGTTGCTTGACGACATTTTCGAGCGTCCTGTGCGTGCTCCTTGAGGCTTAACGAAAGTGTATCCTGTCAAAGGATATTATGCAACGAAATTATTGTAGTTGGCACCAAACAAAAAAATGTTGTCGAAAATAAACACACAAAGAAGCGCCTTTCCACTATTTGCAACTGTGGCGAGTAAGCTGCCAAAAAGTCCTTCTGAGCCCTACCCAAAGTAGCATGTGTGATACGAGGCGCAACGATTGTTGTGGTTGTTTGTGTGAAGGGAGTGAGGGATATGAACGTAAGCCCTGCCCTAGAGGCGACAAATGAGCACCGCATTAGCGTCACCAAAAGTGCGACCGCCGACATTTAAATGTACAGCAGCCGCAACAAATTCGCTGTAATTATTTTGTACACATGGTTTCGAGGACTTAACCACAAAGCCGGACGGAGTAATAGCAAGAAAATAATTGCACACCAAAGCAATGTGAGATGATGTCGTTAATGTTGATGAAGCAGATGAGGCTCTTCAAATTCCAAAACAATAATGGTAATTAAGAGATTTGTCAATCTTAATCTGGCACATGATTCGTATATCCTTGAATAATGTATAAATAAGCAATCTGTAAAAACGTACGTTATTAACATTATATCCCACTAGACTGCATTTTGTATCCTATTCTCTAATCAGAAGGATCATCAACTTTAAATGTTTTAAAGTGCAAGCTTCACGAACATATAATAACAAACACAAACCCAAACAGAGATACATAGGTAGACATATACTATTGACAACAGCTTGTGCCAAAAAATCAATGCGTTAGATAAAAGCAATTTCTTTGCATATAAATTTTTAATAATAATTCATTTAGATAGACCCATGTATGTGTGAATGTATTATTCTCATTTATTTATCAAACAGTATGCAGCTGTTGAATTTCTCATAGGTATTTTCCAAGTATTTTGAATTATATACCCAGCTAAATGTGCCGCCTTCAATAACCACCCACACAATATATTCGTGAGTTTCATAAGTTAGCAGTCAGTATTTAAGTTCACATTGTTTAAAAACCCTGCAATTTCAGCTTAGATATTCAATGGTGGGCGTTGTTCAACTATGCAATAAAATTTGGTTTGCGAGCCATTTAAAATTAAACTTGTAATTGAGTTTTTGGAATACGCAATTCAAATTTTTAGACTAGCCTAGAGTTAACAATCAAAACAAATATGCAAAAGATAAAATTGAGTTTATGAACTAATGTTGTTCAAAGTATGATTTAATATGATTTTTAATCATAACTCTGGAAAACATAAGTTAAATGAGTATGTTGCAAATTTGAATTTTATATGTTCATATACATATAGAAATTAATTCTTTTTATTCAATATTTTGTTAGAATTAGCTTAAGAGATAAAAAATGTATTAAGCCATCAAATTGCCATCGCAAGAAAAAGCAACAAAAAGTAATCATAATATTATTACAAATTGCTAACCAGGCAAATGCAATGACTTCACGGAGCACATTTAAGCCTTGCATCTGTGGCAGTCAGCCGATAGAAGAAAGAGAACCAGCAGCTGTTGCTCCAACGAAGACTTTAAACGTCGCTTGGCATAAATCTTACCCAGCTGCAGCATTCGACTTTTCCACCCCACTTTGCCTACACCTAAGCGCATTTGTATTAAATCGAACGTGTTTCTTTCCTTTTGGGTAGGGTTTGTATGCCAAGACTCTCTGTGAGAGTGTGAGTGCCGAAGGTACTGCACATCTCTGCTCACAACTGTTTTATTTATTGACTGCACGTAGCGTATATCCTTATAACTTTTGTATGTCTCTACACTATGTGTAAGCTCAACATATGTCTCTATCCAAGGGCCTCACATAGAACAAAAGTCGTTGGTCTGTGTCGGACCGTCTGTCGTCAAACACGTCCGTCTCTCGGACGTTGTGTGTTGCTTTTTAGCGCTCGACTGCATGTCCAAATAGTATTTACAACAATTTCTTCGTCGATTGCATTTAAGGTAGAGGAGATAGCTTCTACCCTTTCTCTCTCTGTGCAATCAACTGAAATTGAAACCTGCAACAAATGGCCATGTTTGACTTTTTGCATCGAGCCAAAGAGTTCTCCTATCCTGCGATTCCTCCCATACTATATTCTACTTCTTCGTTTTGCTGCTGCTGTTGCTGTTTGTACACTTTAACGGCTCTTGAGCAAATAAACGATTTTTGCATTTTAGATTTTTACGCGGCCGTACAGTATTCGTTTATATGTACACATGTATGTTTAGATGTGTGTGCACTTGCTTTAATAATAAGTGTAATATTTAGGAAAATTGCATATCGATTTGGCAATAATATATGTTGCCCATGTGTTTGAGTGTTCTGTTCTAAGTAATTATATATAATTCCCCCTTATTTTATGTTCCATATGTATGTTTGTGCTCGTTAGCCATTTGACTGTTGGTATGATTCAGCTTGTTGACTGTTTTTTGAGCTGCAATTGGCAAATTGCCTTTTGTAGGATTATTCTTCAAAATAACCTTAGGTCACATTAAATATGCATGGATGGCAACTTGCCAATTGGATGGCACTAATAAATGAAAACCAGTTGCAACCTGCCATTATAGGCGTGTGTGCGTGTTGAATCATACAACTTAAGTGCTTACATTTGTCGACCACAAACGCTTGAATTCGATTTATGGTTATATCGGAAAACTTTATTATAGGCCAATGAATGAGACGCGAAAATAATCTGGTGCGAAGACCCTGTCAAAACTATCTGCCTTTGCGGGGACATAAATTTTAAATGTATAAGTCATAGCCAATACTTAAATATGAAATAATTGCGAGAGTGAATTATTTATTCAGTTTGAGTTCTGAATTGCTCAAATGCAATTTCTTACATAATTCATATTTTGCCCATCCAACGTACATCGTCCTTTTTTCAATTCAAACTACATCCACTTGACAAGGCTCTGTCGGAGGTAGGCGACTGTGGTTTTCATAACATTTCGATTTTGTTCATTTTTCAGTCAACGTTACGTTTTCCCATAATTCACACTCCACCCACCTAATCTTTCATCCGGCTTTGCTTTGCTGCCCCGGACGGCGCCAATTTAGCTAAAACGGTGCACGCCTACCTGGGCCCACACAAAAACCAACTTATATGGCTGATGGCTGCCCGCTACACCTCCTTTATCACCCACCCGCCTCTTGTATCACAAACTCTTTGTGTGTACGTTGGAGCGGTTTGGATGAACCAATAGTATATGATTATAGCAAGAGTCAACATAAAACTACATATATGAAAAAAAGTGTTAAAAGTGCAACTATCGGTAGCTGCCTTCTCTTAATTCGCAAATTTAGGTCACATGGCTAACATATTTTTATCTTCCTTCTTTGCAAAGTCAAACTAACTTTAAAAAAATGAGTTGTACTAAACAACATAAGGAGAAGGCTTAAATATAGGATGGTTGGAATACCCAAACACGAAGAGGGAAAACTATCGGAAAGAACATACGATATAAAAGCGACTGAATCAGTGCCAATGCCCAAAGGACAGAACAACAAATCAAACAAAATTCAGCAAACAGAAACTTAAATGCACGTTGGTCTAGCCATGGGCCGACAAACACAAACTGACTTCCAATTTTATGGCCAGACACGCAATTTTCACGCCGCAACGCAGTCTGCTTCTAAAGGAATGTGTTATGTGCGTGTGAATAAGACAAAGGATAAAAGAGCGAACGAAGATAAAAGAACGAAATAACGAAAAATTGCCATCAATTTGGCATCGAGTCACAGAGGAGATTTTTTCTCTCCCCCACAGGTCTAGCAATTCGATTAGAGCCCAAAGCGTTAAGCAGCGAAAGTTTGCCATTTGCCACATGACAGTTGGCCTGTTTGCCAGTTAAGTCACAGTTTGAGGCATGACCTTAGTCAATGTATCGGTGGAAGCGCCTCAATGGTAGCCATAAAAGGGCAACAATAAAACGTTTTTCCCCCTTTGGCAATAATGGATAAAAACTCAGACACACTTTTGCATTATAGAAAGAGGTTAAATTTTTAACTGCGCTGCTTTGAATGCCATATGTTAATTAAGTTAGTAAAAAAAAAAAAAAAAAAACAAAAACAAACAATATTCCCACAAACCGACTTTTTCTTTTAATTTCGCCAACAACTCATCGTTGGCATTGCTTCTCTCTGATGGAAGGTTCATTCAATTTCCCAACGCATTTAGTTGTATGAAAGTTATTGAATTTTTTGACCAACGCCGCATAACTAAATAAAAACCATTCATTTAAAAGCAGAGCCCCAGAAATAGCATTAACAAGCCACTATACCTCAACTGCAAGAACAACAAAATAGAATACAACACAACAATTGAATTTGATATATGTCCGAGCATACCGCGCCCGATATGCTCAAAAGCAAATACAACACTTCTCGCTCCCTTAAGAGCCTTGTTTGGGGTTTTGTTTTTGAGGGCAATCTATTGCCAAAGCGAATTAAAATTCAAATTCTTTTGCTTGTAGTAACAAAACAAAACAAAAACAATGGAGCAATAAATAGAGTGCAAGAATATCGAATAAAGAATACCCAGCAACCAGTTTAAAAAAATTTTGTATTGAATATTTCATTAGATATACGACTGTACTCAAATAAGTTAAAGCGTGCGATTAAAATAAATTTTCCATTGTTCAACGTAATTTTCCTTCATCGGAATGGTTTCTCTTCTTGATCCTTTTTCATTTAGAACAATATGACTTAAGGGTATTTAATAAACTAACACCCCAACAAACAATCAAGAGAAACATAAAGTGAAATACATTTTATGTTGTGAGTTTTAATCAAAAGCACAAAAAACTAAACAAAATTTAGTTATCTACTCGCCTACTGCTAGCCCAAATAGAAGATAACTCATACGCACTGTAAGCGACCACGCCCACAGAATGCTACTGCTGCTGTTGCTACTGCTGCTGCAGCAGAAATGCAAAGCTGTCCGGCATGTTTGATGCGAATATCCCTCAACTGAAATAGATTTACGTCACTGACAGGCTGGGCCATCTATGTTTGTTGGCCATTTTTGGGTAGCCTTACCTCCTCCTGGGTATGTTCTCTATTCTATCCTCTGTCCCGTCTCTCTGTTGTTGACTTTGGCAATTTATTTGCAAATATTTTCAATTCAAACGAACAACTACTGCTGATGCCTGCAATTGTGCTGCCATTGTTAGTTTTATCACATTTCCATTTTTAATGTCGTTTGTTTGTTTGAAATTTCGCCTGGGCTTTATCTCGGATTTAAGTCTGCTTTCAAATTATATTACGCATACGTCCTGCTGCAGGAACTTTCATACAATTCAAAATCCAACTAGCAACAACAACACAAACTGTGAGAACAATATTGCATGCTGTTGCAACTGCCGGACACTCACACACACACTGTTGTCTACTGCAACGGTCCTGCCATTAACTATTCTCGCTTTTGATTTTGCAAAACCATTTGAACACCCATACACACATCAACACACAGATGAGCCGTTTTGGACTGTACAAAATATGACAACAACGAAAACGACGCCTGAAAGCATCAAGAACAGCAAAGGGCAATTGTCTGGCCAGGACACTAATTCACACAGCACATACAGTGAAAAGGGGAAATCCAGTTGGCGTTACCATTCCCATTGGTGCCTTGTGCCTGATGAGCTGTCATGTCGTCGCTCTCTTGTCCAAGCGCTGCTGCTCTGCTGCCTAATTGCCTATCTACTAAGCTGTCCAGCTTTCTATTTGTCTGTATGTTGTGTCACAAACAGCAGTTAGCCTGCTTTAAAACTATTGAGCAAGCCACTGGCCACTTGCCTTGTTAAATGTCAATCATTTCCTCAATGAGATAAAGAATGAAGATTATACAAAAATCATGCCGCATTTGCATTCATTCACTTTCATTAGATGACATGTTGAGTATTCGCAACGTTGTAGTTGGCAGCCAGCTTGGAAACAGAGAAAGAGGGATTGAGAAAAAGTGAAGTTTATTTTGATGTGCCAAGACTATCAATGCAAATATACGAATGTACATTTGAATTTTTTAACCCAGAGTTTTGCAAATAAATTCAACAAAAAATAATTGCTATAAGTACGAAAATATGTAAGGAATTATTGTGTAGCAAAAAAGGTGGTTAAATAAAAAAAAACTTTAGCTCTTTAACAACTTGAAGTGATTTATCATTCCCAAACATTTAAATTTGCTTTATTATATATTTTACAGGCATAACATTAGTTTCATTCTTCCTGCTGTTTCTCATCTCCTTATACCTACCTTAATAAATTTCTTTCTAATTGTCAGCTCTTTATTATATTTCTTCCCATTGTGCAAATCAACAGCTCAGGTCATAATAAATTATGCACATCCCAACCAACCCAAACAAACAAAACAGAGCAAGTCAAAAAACCACAGGCGTAGACAGGAAACAAAACAAAAACTCATAAGAACAAAAGACTAAATACTGCTTGGCTTAGCTACAAATACTACTTATATGTAAAAAGAACATTCACGAAAAAACTTTAAGAGCAAATATAAAACAACATTCTGGCCATGAGCAAAAACATAACATAACATAGCACAGGGGAGGACAGTCGACTCTTGACTGGGCCAAAAGGCACTTTCGTCACATCCCACCATCCAGTAAACAACGATGAATATAATGACCCAACAAAAACAACATCAAGAGCAACCACACGAACTTGTCCATTTAAAATTCTTCATTTTATACAAACGCTTGCCATGGCACAAGCACGCATCACATGGCTTGATTTTTAATTGTGCCTGCTGCGCATTTAATTGAAATATGAAAAAGCCGAGCAACTCACAGTGGATCACAACGGAACGAACCACAAGAAGGGGAAGAACAGACTGACTAGCTCGGAGCCTTGTTCAACAGGATTTTCTGATTGTATATGCCAGACAGTCGTCAGTAGACTGTAGGCCTTTTGATACATAAAAATAGCTTAAGTTGTCCCCACCTGAACACTGACAGAACAAAAACAAGAGGAAGAGAAAGAAAAGTTTGAGAAGTGACCGCGTTGGCTATGGAAGCAAAGAAATGACACTCAAGTTCAACCTTTAATGACAAGTGAGTTGGACGGGACGGCAGGTACGAATGAACGGTCTGGGATCCGACTCTTGCGCTAAGCAGTGTAAGCTTTTGTTGTGGGCTGTCACTGCGACGAGGCTGGAAACTCTCTCGGTGGGACTGTGTTGAGGCTGCGAGAACATTAAAGATATTATAAGCATTACGCATTAATTAATATATTATGTTATGTTGGAAAAATTTGTTTGTCTTATCAAATGGTCAACAACCTAAAAAGCTGAGCTAAATAGTCATAAGGAATGGGTATTGTGTTGAAAAGGGGTTTCAACAAGGTAGTTTTTATTTAAATCTCAAAACTAAACATATTTTGATATAAAAATCTGCCACATCAAAGTTGGCTTATAAATATTTTGGTGTTAATTTTATAAGCCAACAGTATGCTCAAAATTCCGCAGAGAAAAAAGCAATGGCTATCGCTAACGCCGCACAGTACCAACATTGAGCGGCCCACACCCAGAAGAAAACTAAATCTTTTGCCATTGCACCAACTTGTGCCACAAAAAGCAACCCGATCTGAAGAAATTGCTAAAGCGACGACTGAACTCAACGATCGATTGGCTAAGCTTCAAAGTCGTGTTGCTGAATGGAAGGCTTTGAAACAATAGGACGAAATACATAATAATGGGATGAGCGAGTTTAATAACAGTGCAGTTCTAACAAGTTTAAAAATAAGCTAAGCCACAATCGGTTATGATGAATTTATCCATTTCATTTGATTTTTAAATTATAATAAAGAATTGACGTATATTAAACCTAAACGAATTTGACAACCTTATCATCTAAATTCTGTTGATCATACAGACAATTTTCCCTGAGCTGAGCTCGTTTCTTTTAAATACTTTCAAAGTGGGCAATTCACTTATTCAGTTTATTTAACTGCCCATTCACAATTTACAATGCTATTTTACGTTGTGCATTGCAATGTTTTATGCATTTGACCATTCGCCAGTGCATTACTGTGTTGTGTGCTCGTTAATTGCCTGTTTTAGGCCAAAAACGCATAATTGATTTAAATTGCACATTGCAACAGGAAGGAAAAAGCTGCTTTCTGTTCAATTCCCAGTGCTAAAATACATTCGCTTATCTCAAAGATAATGAATGGCATAGCAGAAACCCAATCCACCAACCAAACTGCATGCATGCAATGCAGTTCCATTGGCCACATGGCGTTTGTATAACAAGCCAATAGAGCTTATCAGTCTAAAATTATGCACGCCTTTTTTGAGTGTAGGAAACAGGGATTGCATTGATTGAATACCAAATCACTTAATCCAATTCATAGCCATTGCATTGGCAACAACTTGGCAACGGTAGAATAATTTTTTCTATGCCTTGTTGTTTGTATTTTCTATTGCCGCAATCGAAGCTGACAAATGGTCGATTGGCAGCTCAAAGGCAGCTGAATGGCAGCTATGCTTCCCATTTTGGCAGCAGCAAATAAAGAAACACAAAAAAACCAAAATAAATTCAAAGTATTGTACAATGAACATGCTATTTAGCAAAATGCTTCAGTGAGCCCAACAAACAGCTGCTGCTGCTACCCCGTTTTGTAAGCTAGATAAATTTAAATTTCCTCTTTTTGGCTGGCTTCCAGCTAAGTAAGGCATCATCTTCCGCCGACATTCCAACCAAAACATCCATGGGGAATGGAAACGCCCAAGAGAAAGCTGCAGAAACTCCTATTTGGTGGATTGGGCAACAATTTTTGCTGATTTAACACAAAACGCAGCAAATCCGCTGCTGAAGGAGAAAAGCAGAGAAGGATATAGAGCAAAGGAAGCGATGCCGTTCATGGCAAATCATTTTGGCCAATATTCTGATTCTGTATGGGCTTAAACTTGAGTTTGAGTTAGTATCAGATGCTTTATAAGTTTATTAATTAAGACTGCCTGGCAATGTGCCGAGCAATTAATCGATTCATACTACACATAAATTATAAAATTCTTTAATCAGTTTGGATTAAATTTATTAGTTCTGCAAAATTAGCTTTCATAAAAATTCGAAATAAATTTAAAGCTTAATTTTAATTGACTGTCGCCTTTTAAATATTTGAAGGCCTTAAAATAAATGAGTGGCTGGGTGAGATAACTTTTTCAAAAGTTTCTTTTCAAGCTCATATGTTTGTTTATCGTTTAAGTTTTTTTCTGTAAAGTTCCCCTGTGCTGGTTTCCTTAAGTGCTGTCTGGTTTGGTTTGGCTTGTAGCTGACCGCACATTCAACAAACTTTGCGGTTACTTAATGAAGCTGAAAAATTGCCTTGGTTTTCTATTTTATTTGCACTCGCTTTCGCTTACTCACTCTCACTGGGGTATACTTTGTTGTTGGTATTGCTTTTTTTCTAGCTGCTCTACGTAATTTTCTGCTTTCCTTCACTTATATATCTTCCCACGGACGTATTTTAAACACTTTGGGTCGCATTCATCTTAGTTGTAGTAGCAGCAGCGTCTGCCATTTGCTTTTTACAACGACGACTGCCTATGCTGAGTGACTATCTGCCCTATCCTATGGGGCATATGGCATTTAGCTGGCATTTAAGGGGAGAAAAAAGGAGTTGAATGGGAAGTCCTCGACTATATACTGAGGCATGAGTTCTACTCTGCTGATGTTAACTTATCGAGCCACTTTTACAGTCTATCGCGCTACAGTTCTGGCAAACCGTTCAACTTTTATGTTTATCATACCATTTGAATTTTTTGCCACATTTCGTTTCTAACTTTTGCATAGTATTAAATGATTTTTTTTCACGCTCTCTCCCGTCTTCCAAGTAGCCAAGAATCTTAATACTGACAACACCCAAGCGAGTAAAATTCAACTTTCACCTTCCTGCAATACGCAAATTAATTAAAAACGCACTTCGTTTTCACATTCCGTTGGTTGCCTGCAGTCCTGTGAGAGTACATAAATAATTGGCGCTGATTTGTAAATGTCGGCAGGCCAGTCGACGCCTCGGACTTCAATTCGAACTCGGACTCTTCGGGCTGTAACTGAAATCCAAGCTGTCTGCCATGTTTGCCACTTGATTCATATATTTTAAGTGCTTTCCTACACACATACATTCATATATCTGTATATACATTCAGTGTTGTCTGTTTGCTTTTCTTCTTGTCCTGGCTTCACATGCAAAGTAAACAACACATGTGTGTGTATGTGTGTGTGTGTGTTTGTGAGCTTTGCTAATTGGCCAAGTAAGCGTGTTTTACACCCAGTCTGCCATTTCCAACCGTGATTGATTTGTCTGGCTTAAGCTATACGCGCGTGAAACTCAAGATAAACGGTGTGAAATTAATTAGTCGCTGCGTTTTTTTATCTTTGTATCCTTGTGCTACATATCCTCTGCCGATGTCGGACTGTGTCGCCTGACTGACTGCCTGTCTGGCACCTTATCTCCTTCCTTCTGCTGTGCTCTGTTTAAAAATAAATAAATGAACGCACTTACGTTGGCTGCCCCTATTGGCAACCAGAACCAATCAATTGATGTCACAGTAAATGGCTGGGCTATATGTATGTAGTTGCCACTCAATGTGGCTTTTACTACATGAACGCATTCTGCTTTAAATCAACTCTTTGGTGAGTGTTAACACTTGTCAATTGGTTTTGGTTTAGTGCAAGAGTCGAAAGTTGACCAAAACAAACGCAAAGTTGTTCAAAAATTATTGCCAAACAACAAGTTGAAAGTTCGAGTAGCAGTAGTTTTATATGCGGTTGCAGCCACAATGACACGATAAACATTTTATATTTGAACAACCCACACACACTTGGCACTCGACCATTTTTGGTTGTGTGGTCACCAGATGGGGCAGATAATTTTGTGGCAAGTGACAGCCATCGTTCGATTGTTTGTTGCTTTTTTCAATGCTCCAAAAAACATCAACAAACAAAATACTTGCCACAGATAAAGTTTATTGCTGTTTATTGTGAAACTTTTTCAATAGCGTAAAAAGTAAATTTAAGAGTTGAATGTGCTTTTATTTATGGCTTTCAATCAAAAGCAAATACTTTTGAGTATCTGTTCAACGGACATATAAGTAATATATAGAAACACTATGAAATACAAATTCCGTCCACCTTGCAACACACAATCTTCAAGCTTTAATTACTATTAAATACTTGGAACGCATACGAAAGCCGCAGGCTCTTTTTCCGTTAAATTGTGATATTCATTGTGTTCTGTGTTAAGGACGACACTTCCTTGGCGAACTTTACTGCACGCAATAAATCAATCAATATCATGCCTAAATAAATAAATCGTCGACTTCAGCCTCTCCGTTTTCCCCTCTGTCCAACACAGTCTGCTTGAGTCGTCCTCAAGCCTCTGCGTGTGTAAGCCAGCCTGAATTTCCAATTTGTTGTTTAGCAAGCCCATTTTTTTTCTCTTTTCTTTTGGTATTATTCTTGTTTTTTGTTTTGTTTAAGACATTTATAAACATGTGTCCCTATGAACTTTGCTGTTGTCCTTTGTTTACCACAGTGTTTACGGACTGAGTTTTTTATTTGAGTGGTTAGCTTTTAGCCACTGCTACTGAATTTTGTTTGTCTCCTTTGGCTTACAATCTCACTTGCAAGTACTCAGACAGGATATTATTATTCTGTGAGTCTGTCCGTCTCAATGACTGTCTAACTGAAGGCCTGTCAATCTGCCCATTGAGTTTTTTTCTGCGTTTTAATTCAAATTCCAAATGCAATGAATGTGAGGCTGGACACAAGAAGACCAACGAAACGGAAACAGTATACAGATTTCGAGAGACTGTAAAGATTTGATAGTTGCTTGGGTAACGAATGCATGACAAGAAATAAGTCAATATATGCACAACATGTAGCTCACAAAATACTAACTGAAATTATAAGTAGAAGATTTAAATTGATGTATAAAAATAATATAAGCCTTTACGGGTCACGACTTGTCAAAATGAATCTGTAAGTGCAACATTACAATTATTTTAACAATTTTCTACTCACTTTTGGTGTCACTTTTGATTTAAGGTTATGTTTAACTTACCTGCAAAAGAGTTTAATAATTTAAGTCAGAATAGTTGAGGATAAAAGTTGAACAGAAACAATCAATGTACAAACTGAATTTCTAACATATTTGTGTTGTTTCTTTAATTTAAAGATTTTATTGAATTTCGGAAAACTTTATCATAAGACCTTAAAGCGTTTATTGTTGCACAAGAGGCTCAACCTGTATGAACACAATTCGTACCTAATTCCCACATCATCAACAATTGACAACACATGAGCCGCATTTTTGGCAAACACACACAGACACACAAGATACAAACAAATAACAAAACAACCTAGACACACAGATGGCAAATATTCAAAACGGTCCAAACCAAAAGTATGCCTTGAGGCATTCAGAATAAAACAGAAACAAAAACCAAGAAAAAGCGATAACAAAACTATATAGCAGAGCAGTGAAATTTCTGGCACAAGGCCAAGTCGTTGCAGGCCCACAGCAACGAGCGAATATCGAAAACAGGCGGAGTACAGAATAAAATATTCTGAAGCCCAGAACTCAGAGAAAATAGGAAGAGCAGAGGAAGACGAAGGCCTTTGCCTACTACTAAGTATTTTGTATTGCTTTCAATTGTTTGTTGGCAGTCAAGCAGAAATATGATATTGCTGAGAATGAGGAGGCATGCAATCCATAGAGACTCTTAGTCAGCCATCCAAATACATATACAAAAACTTATGTGTTTCCAATATAACTTTGCATGAATTTAATGTAAATACTTTAATGAACAAAGCATTTTTATCTATTTCACTGTTTAATTGTATGCGAACGAAGTCGCGATTATTCACTAAAGACATATTTTATTCTAGAAACCAAAACATAAGTTTTGAGATATTGCTTTTGAAAATCAGGTCAGTTTTGACGAAGTTATAGATTTTACCAATGCCCCCCAATCCCAAGTTTTTTTTTGGCATAAAATGGGGGTCTTCACATAGCTCCGCCGTTTAACAAACGACATATCTCCACTCGAATGAAACAGGACAATCTCTGCAAGCAAAATGTACTGGTCGGAGATATGTCGTCGGAGACGCTATGCTATGCAAGCCTCAAATGCACCGAAGCAAAATGTTTACCAACACATCTGATAGCTGACTACATGAGCCCCCAGGGAATTGAAGTAGAAGTGAGAAGGAGTAGAAAATGGAGGGATGCGTTGGTTCGGGTTCGACGAGGTTTGATTTATTGCCAAGCCGCACACAGTGCACTTCGAGCCGCGACTCGTGTGGCTTTTGGGTTTGCTTCACTTGACACTCGCCGCTTTGTGGCGCTCCAATCAGTGTAAGTTGATTGAACTCTGCATAATTCAGAGCAAGGAGCTCTTATTCTATCTACCCACAAACACACATACACTTTTGCAAACAGACAATTATTCGATGACGTCACAGCCTCAAATTAAATGTAATGGCTGCCTTTGGCTGTTGACTGCCGTCATCAACAAAACTGTGCAAACTAACTGAAGCTCTAAGCGCCTTCACGGACAGAATCTCAAGTAAAAGATTGTATAAAAACTGAAAAGCTAGCCATTCAGGTTATGGCTCTATGCATATGATATCGATACTGGCAGCATTAGCATAAGTGTGATTCCAAATGCTGAGCAGATATGAAAAAGTTTTAAAATTTATTATTTCAAATTCAAATGTCAAGGATTGTTTCTCTTGTAACTTAACATATTCCTTTAACTTCTTAATTTAGTATCACCCAATCCAGCACTCAACGCTCACTTTTGCTATTAAAAACTTGCAAAATACCGACGCCAACTTTTGGTGGCAACAACGCCCCATTGTTGTTCCCTGTCAACACGCCTTTTGCGACGCAATGCCGACGCAATCGATCACTGGGGGCTCATAAAACGCAGCCAAAGGATATTTAGGACTTGGTGGCAAACTAAACTGCAACTCTACCTTTTCTAACTAACTTTGTCCAGGTGAATGCGTAAAATAAAAAGAGCCAGAAGAGGATGAGAACCAGTTTGAAAAGTTTTTTAGTTTTTACTGCCATAAAGTAGAAGCTTTTTCTCCAGTATTTCGTGCGATGCAATAAAAGTAATGTTGCATACAGCGCGATGACCCAGTGATTTATGCGACTTTTGTTTTATGCCTGCAAAATCATACGCGTATGAACGATGATTGTTGTTGTTGGCTTAGAAAAAGACGGCAAGCAAAAGCTACGGCTTTACGACACTTCCCCACTCAACTCAACCTAGCTGGTCTTTGCAAACTTCCTCATATATACCTATGTATATCCTATAATCATATAAAAATGAAAGCGGCGAGCTAATCTTAAATTAAAAATAAATGCAATACAATAATTACTTTACGTAGGGACTTTGACATTGACTTTCAACTTAGATAGCATTTTATTTTCATAGTTCTGAACCGAAAGTTTCAATGGCAGCTGTAGACTTTATTGAGAGTGCACAAAAAAGCATTGCACTTCAAATTTATTTGTAGTTCTTTCAGCTGTCCACTTGCGATGCAGTAGATGCTCTATACAAAGAGCAAAGCAAATTTTGCTCACGCATGCTTGTAGCTGCTGTGCAAAGACTTGTAAATTGCATTTGCAGCCAATTTACACAAAATTAAATTGAATTTACGCTACGCCTGCACAAAATATCAATGAATGTCATGGTCCAAACGTTGCCAGTGACACACACAAACAAAAACGACCCAAAAAAATTTACTGAAGAAGCAGACAGGACGAAGAATGTTCGCCCACAAAAAAAGTCAAACTGCATTTTATCAAAATTCAAATAGTATTTTCTCTTGCCATCGTGGACGTCTGCTTGCTTAGCATGCATGATAAGCAGCTAGCAAAAAGCAGTAACAGCAACAGGAGACAGCTGCGGTAGGACATGAGAGAAGGGCAATTGGGTGTGAGTGTCGCATGTAGTTTGTTGCATAGCTAAACAACAAAACTAGAAAGTGGGTGGGAGCATGAGTTAGTTTTGTGCAACGAACAACAACAAAACTTAGTAGCCGCGTGTTGTTTCTGCTCTGTGTTGCTGTTGCACGCATTGCTGCCACGTCCTGACTTAGCGGACGAGCTTGCAACATTCGCTTTGGACAAAGTTGCGAAGCAAATCACACAAGTCTTACATTAAGTATATGTGTATGTACATAAATGCATGTACATATGTACGTGCAGCAAATGAATCAAAACCTACAAGCAGTAAGTAACTCATTCAACACAGTCGGCAAGTGTTGAAGTGTGAAGGGAGTTCTATATCCCTGCTGGACATGTTCTTAAGTAGTTAAAAGCAAGGTATTTATGCAAATAGTCAATGAAAGTGAGTTCTGTATAAACATACATAAGTGCGTTAGGTAGAAAACATTATTTAAGTTTGTTCGTCTTAAATCTTTAAGTTAATTCAACTCAAATTCTCTCTGACTGTTTATCTGTTTACTCTTTTATGCTGATTATCTTACGTATTTGAATTAATTCATTAGTACTATGTTTGCGTAATTCTGTATATTGCCATTAAAAATATGTTTTCAATTGACCCTGATCGCAGTTAAGAATTGTTTATTAGATATATATTCTGCGATTTTTTATTTTTTGTATATGATTTCAAAAATTTTATTGTTGTAATTGTACTTAATTTGTGTCAAGGCGTTAAAAGTAGTACTTTTGCCTTGTGACAAAAACACAAATGCATAAAATATGAGCCTGAATTAAAATTATTAATGGCAATCCTTAGGTAATTATGCATTAAAATGGAATGCTCTTGTAAGCTGGATCAAACATAACGGATATATAAATAATGAAGCAATTAAATGGAGGATAGCTGTGTCATTAAATTACTTTAAAGTTAAAAGCCTTAATTAAGTTTCTTTATATAGAGATATTTGCTTTTCTTTAATGTTAACGGCTAAAGGCTAGAAGATCTGACTCTAAATAAGGCAGGAACGGAACGCTCTAGTTTCCACAAGACTGATTCATACTTCTAATGCCTTAATTTGCGTTAATTGTTATCAAATCTAATCGATTGATGTCAAAAGTTATAGCTCCAGTTTTGCCGTACCATAAGAGAATGTTGGAAAAATGAAAGCAACTGCTAAACATTTGAGCATTTGAACTTGTTGGTCCTAGTTTTCCACCTGCGTCCCGTAAACCAATTGAAGCATAATTAAACTTTTTAAGAAATGCAGTTAATGTGTTGGCAAGGTCTAGAGTTTCGGTCACTAAGATCAAAATGCCAACAAGCGAGAATAGCTGTCTTTATTTAGAGAGGTGGTTAATGAATGGGGCGACTTAATAGTAGAGATGCAATGCATTATAGAAATGTTGGCTGTTGGCGACACATTAGTTTGTGCACAGAATTCTTAATTAATTTTGATATCAAGTCAACACCTTGCCGACGATTGCATCTTTCAGCCAGAAAGCGAGTGTGATTATCCTCGCATTCCTTTTTGTGGTCTGCTCGAATATTTTTCACTCTTGTCTTGCTCTGTAAATTCTCTCTTCCTCTCAACAAAGAAAGAAAGAGAAAGTATTCGAGCATTAGCTAACCGACTGTTTTAAGGTTTTAAGCGAACTGCACGACTGAACATGGGGCATTTACCTGTGCACACACACGTCTTATATGTTAGTATGTTTGTGTGTGCAGTGTCTACAAATCACGTGGACATGGCAGGATGACATTCAGTAAGGCCTGGGACACACCGTCTTGTTTGGCATTTACGTGATGCATATTTAAACGCGCTTCGTGCTGTTCAAACTTGCAACATGAATTATGCTTCCAGTTGAGAACTTTGCCAAGTTTGGCTAAGCAAACTGCAATGCAACGCGTGCATTCCGCGAGCCTAAAAGAATATGCAAAAGGCAATCGACAAACGAAATCAGGGAAAAAGGTTAGGGAAATGCAAAATGAAAGGGCCAACAGGCAACAAGAGTGAGTGCGTTGAGCACGTGCTGAAAAAAATTGATTTATGATTGAAGGCAATACAAAATGCAACTTGTGCCGCACGTCATGCCGAATAACAGTCGCAACTTTTACTTTTTCTTCCTCTTTTATCTAAAAGTCGCCCTCTACATGCATTGACAGAATAAAAATTGAATCATCTTTCCATATAAAGTTCTCTCAAATGTCTAAAAATTATGTTCGATACAAGCTCTTAATAGTACATAATATTAAAAATGCCATATTATGCTGCTTGCATTTTAATTTTTCTGAGTGCTCTATTATCTCTGTCTGTGTCTTGCATTCTCTTTATCTTTTTATACTGGGTAACCTGCCTACATCAAAAGTTGTACAAACGGAAAATGGCAATTCAAAAACTTAGCAAAAGGCACAATTTCACATATGTGCCTAATCGAGAGTCTCGATTCGAGACTCATGCAGCCATTTCTGCCTTCGGCTTTGCCACTTGTTCCCCGGCTTCCTGGTCACAAAAATTCATGTGCGGACTGTTCGTCCTCCCATGCATAGGTTGGGCATTCGAAAAACTATTCAGGCTGCATCCAATCCCTATGTGCATGTCTGTGCCTCTAGCCATTGTTTATAGCCTTTAAATATTTTCAACATAAACATAAAACGATGGCATAGAAGAGAAAAGGCGGGACACTTGTGGGCTGTGAGTAAGATTAATATGTGGCAAAGACTAATGAGTAAAATAGACATTACAGCTATCTAATGTGCAAACTATATCCGTTAATCTCTATCTTAGCAGTGAGATTCCTCCAAGAGCTTTCCAGCCTGCTCACAGCCATCTTCATCTGCAACTGAATATAATCACTGAGCTACAAGCACGCATAGCTCAGTGGTTGTAGCGATGCGTATGTTCCAATTAGGGTAGAACACATTATTATTATTTTTTTTTTTTATACATGAATATGGTTGTCAATTAACGTGAAGACAACCATTTTTGATAATTAGATTTAATAAGATATTTAAAAAAATAGCGCTATAAAATGAAGCCTCTGTTACGGTAGTAAAATATGTTTATTACACTTTTTAAATTTATAATAATACCTCTATTGGAGCATTAGTGGCAGCGACAACAAACAGGTGCTATACGTTCTATGCTAAACGGCACCGGGTCAAAGAAACTAGAAGCAATTAATTCAAATAAAATTGTTAGCAAAACTTTTTTAAATTCAATATAGTATAATAACAAAATACAAAATATTTATAGTTGCGCGTTTGTTGGTTTAACTGGCCAGTTTGTAGTCGCAAAGGATTTACTTCCAGCAAAATTTTATTTTTATGATTGTGTGTGTAAGACTAGAATAAAAATTGTTGAACAGCAACAGCTGCTACTTGATGAAGTTATTGTGAAGCAGAAGCTACTTGCTTTTCAAAGGCTCAGACGTCCTAAAAATCTCGTCTTTTTTAAAACAGTGTAGAGACTACAGCTCAATGGGTTCTCAGTGAGAAAAAAATTAAATAAAAATAAATATAAAACTCGTTGGCAAACATTTAATGCAAAAGAGTCTCATGAAAAGCAATGAAGCATCCTCGCAGCTTCTAATAAATAATGTTTTCACACATGAGCTTGAATAAAATATTCTCATTGTAGTCGCAGTCGACCACATTTCATGGATTTTAAAAAACTTGAAAATTTTCATTTTTCCTAAGCACATAACAAAAGACTGACAACTTGTATGGCACGTTGCGGTTTCAAATATGTGAAGAGGTGGCAAGAGGAGAAGGTGGCAACTCACATTAATCAAGCAGCTCCGTTTGCCTCGATACAAACAGTTGTACACGATACCGAAGGTAGAGGACAGATAAAGCGTCAAGATTTGGCTTCTATGCTTACTGGGAAGCTGGGAAATCGATTAATTCGAAAGCTAAGAATCGATAAGTCCACATGCTTCGCACATCCTAACAGCTTGTGTAATCAAGGAGATATCGTACCAATAAAAATTCCATAAAAAAATTGAATACCACGCCCAGCCATACCGCCTCCAGTCGGCCCACCTTTTAATGTTGGTGGCACTATAGCTGGTGTTTTTTTTAATGCAGCGTACAACTCTGCTTTACAACCTTACATTTTTGCATTCAGTATACCACAGCCGGTTGCGTCCGACTGCAACGTTTCCACTTTATCTAACTTGTTCTCAATCACACTTTTGCATTGTTTCGTTGAAAAGTTTTCAATAAGGAAAAAAAAACTGAAACTTTGCCTAAAAATCAACTACATTTTGGAGAACCACATCACAATTGAGGCTTTGCTTGAGCTTTTATTGATTTTCTCAAAGTTTTTTTTAACAAATTTTTAGTAGACTTTGGAAATTCTTTTTCGTTTCTTTAACCATGCGTTAATATTTTGACACATCAGCAATTTTCTTGGTAAAATGTGCGCTGAAAAAGTTTTTGCAAAATTGCACTCATAGATTGGTAGTTTTTTGATATTGAAGTCATTTTTGCTGTATTCAGCTGAAGTACACAAAAGTGTTAATTAAAAACTTTGCAATTAATTGGCAAGCAGGGAGTAGAAAAGGTTGAGAAGATCTTTTGAGTTTGAAATAATGACTGTCAAAACAAAGCCACAGCAAAAACTAGTTTCCATAAATTTTTGTTGCGCCTAAATATTGTAATAAAAGCAAGTTAAACGTTGTCGGCAAACCCAACCAGCTGTAGTATACTCGATACCGGTTTAAATGGCGGTTACAAAAAGACTGATTGCAAAGGGGTACGGAATTGTTGTTGTTGTTGCTGCGTATCGAGTATACCGCAGTCGACTGCGTCTGACCGCAACGTTTCTTGTTTTTGTTTGCTAATTTTTGCACTCGGCTCGGTTTTTTTTTTTTTTTTTTTGACTTTTTATCCGTATTTTTTATGAATAATTGCTTCGTGGCTTCATGGCTATATCGTCTCGGCTGTTGATGCTGATCAAGAAAATATATTCTTTATGGGGATGGAGATGCTTCCTTCTGCCTGTTACATTATTTTGCTTATAACCATTATACCCTTTTTTACCCATTTTATGGGTTAAGGGTATAAAAAGTATTATTCAAGTACATAAGCCAAAACACAGCTGAACAAATAATAATCAAAATGTTCGGCGCAACCATTAACAACTGGGCTCCTCTGTTATTATTGCACAGCTAGTACCTGTTTTCCTTGCTGAGTTTCGAGTGCTGCCCGCGTGAATAAGGAACTTTATTCCCCGCTTTGGCCGTTGATTGCTTTGCCAATGAAGCACGCAGGCACAGAAACAAGCTTCCAGGCCTTGAAAGCCTCCGCTCAAGTACGACAAAAAATTCTAGTTCGTGGGCTCCCATGCAAAGCGGACAATAGCATACATTGCAGCGCGTTTGCGCGCACAAAATCAACATATACAGATAGGACACGTAAATTGCAAGCAAACTGCAAGACAGAGACTGAAAGCAGATCTCACTCCAAATAACAAAAATGTGTACAGATACATGTATGGAGGAATACATTTTAAGGTCATTATGGCTGCTGCAAAGAATTAGCAAAGCTTGCGGCTATTAATCAATGGTGTCAGGACCATTTACAGTAGTTCGTGTTTCACTCTTTAAATATTCGCTTTAATGTTATTTATTTCATATATTCTAATATTTTTTACTTTTGAGTGGGAGGAGTGGAGGCGATTGTGCCGCTTGGTGTTTTCCGCTTGGATTTCTTCGCAGACACTTCCTGCACTGGCGTCGACTGCCTGCCTGCATGGTGGCCTTGCTGGCATGTGTGCAAAACTACTGCCCACATCCTGTCCAATCAGCTCTCTCTCTATCTCTCTCTCTCTCTCTCCTTTCTCTGATGCAGTTATTATTAATTTTGGAAAAATTTCCGTTATGATTTCCTTGCATTCAATTTAGCCCCTGAACAAGTTTCCCGCCCACACAACACACACAGACACACAATATTCCGTTTGAGTTTTTAAATAGAAACTTGAATACGACTGACTGTCTGCCAGTTGCCTAAGAGCCAGAGTCCGAGGATTTCACTACTTTTTTTTTTTTTGACTGTTCATTCTTATGCTGAACTGTTTTCTTTTGCGGACAGGCACATTTCATTTGCACAAACTTGCCAAAATATGTTGAAGCGGAAACGGAAGTTATGTACTCCCACTGATAAGTATGGCAATTCGAAAAACAGAAGAACTCTTGATTCTTGTTTCTTTCTTTGGGCACTTGTCATAGTTAATTGAAAATTTCTTCAATGAATGAGTTGCTATTAAAGTACACAGTTGATCATGCGCAAGTACACTTGCACTTCCTCTCTGTCCCTATTTTTTCTCTTTTCCTTGATGCTTCTCTAGTGTTCTTCAATATTAAAATAACAAAGGGCGCACTTGGGTCAGAGACAAAAACAATGACAAGAAACAAAAAACTAGCAAGCACTCTTATCAACTTTTTTCTTGCTCGAAAATTCTAATAAGTATCACAACGACAACAATAACACTTGAAAAGAGTTGGAAGCAAAGTTGTTGCAAAACTGCCGCCACACAAGTGGTACAAACAAAGTTTTGAATGAGGTAGAAAGTCTCTCCACTTGCACTTTATCCTTCTCAAGCAGAGAAAATGTAATAAATTTCTATACAAAACGACCACAAAATCGGTGTATGCGTGAGTGTAAGAACTTTGGCGTGTGTGTGTGTAGAGATTTTAGACAGAGAAAATATGAAACCAAAAGCAAAAGTAGTTCAAAAGTAGTTTGGTGAGCGGCAAGTTGAATTTTTACAATCGTATCTATTTTTTGTTAAACATGACAATATATTTCCTTTTGTCGCTCAATTAACATTCTTCTGGTGGTTTGTTGTTGGGTAGGCAAAACTCTTTTCTCCTCTAATCCTTAACTATGTAATGTTTTATGGTGCTTTGCGTGTTGACCGCGTCAACGCGTTTAGCTTCTTTTTAAGGTAAGATATTATATTGATCGCTCCATTATGAATGATTTTTGCGTCGCCAATGCATTAAATAGCGCACAACTAAGCAGCATATGTCAGGCAAAAGCAAAAACAGCAAGGACAGTTAAACTAATAACTACTTTTCATACCTACAACTGTGATATGTGGTCCTATTAGCATGGACACGAACCTCAGACCTCATCCGATGCCCAAAACCAAGCCCAACTGTGCTGCTGTCTAATGTCTGATGTCTGCTGTCGTCGCCTGTGCGCTTGTGGCGTCAGCCTGTCCTCGGCAGTGTTAACCAGCTAACCACAGCAACAACAACAATTATATTTAATTTGTTAAGCAAACTTTCGCACTTTTTTCTTCGCCTTAAAGTTGATATGGTGGCTGGTCGGTCTGTGTTGCCTTTTGTCTGGAGCGCCTCACGCAACACGTCAAAAGTTGAATAACAGCAACAACAGAAACAAGAGCAACAACACTTACGAAAGCAAAACTGGCGACGGTAACGTAAGCTGCAGCTCAAAATAAATTGGTTTCCTTGCATCTTAAAATATTGAAGATCGTTCCCAATCCCTTTATGATAAGATTTTTAATTCCAGTGATTCGAGTTATAGTCTCATCGCTTCCAAAAAATCTTCTCGAAGTGTTTCCATCGTTTGAGTTTCCTTATCCGTACTTGGGGCCGACTACTTTAGTTTAAGTTGTTTGAAAAAAAGTCCTGAATTAGATTGGATTTCCTTATGTTTGTTTAATGTTTTTTTCACTAATATAAAAAATATATGTTTTCAAAAAAAGAATTTTTGTCGAACATTTTTTGACAAACTATTAAAGGCCAAAATTCAATTGACGTCTCAATGCTCTTTTAGTTCCGTTTTTCCCCTTCTTTTGCTATAACGATAAGGTCAAAGCTACCAATTTTAATTGCAACTCATCAAAGCAACGTTATCTGGCACTCAGAATTACTTTGTGACTGCCACAAAAGTGGGACCTTTAATTCGCTCGCTGTGGTTCGTTGTTTAGTTGTGGCTTTGGGTTATGGGTATTGCGTGGAGGTAGTGGTTTGCCTGTATGAAATGGTTCTGCTAAGTTAATTTCTTATGCATGCGCTGAATTTGAATTAATCTCGCTGTGTTGTTGTCAGGGAAAAAAGACGAGAGAAGAATGTTTGTTTCGTTTGCGTTTTATTCACTTTGGTCATTGCGCTTAGCAAAATGTTTTGCAACTTTTAATAAAATAAACTTATTTGCACAAAATAAATACATACATTATACTTTGTGCCACTTTCGCCGTGTGATGGTCGTCTCGGCTTCTCTTTGATATTTCAATTTTATTTTACTAGTCATTCAAAAGTTATGCTAATTAAATTCTTCAAGTCGCTTGGCATTTTTTTGCATTACCAACCACACACTCTTCGTTAGTAGGTTTATTTGTTTGGTTGTTTGTTGGAACCACAACAAACCGTGAAGTAACTTTTCTTTCTGTCATTGCGCGTGTTTTGTATTTGTTTTGTGTTTATAGCTGCGGTCAGTGTGACCAAAGTGATTCATTAACGTGCTTGTCGTTTATGTTAATATGCTTGCTAAATGTCTGTTTTGGAACAGCCACAATGAGATATGTATGTAGGAGCATATAAATGACTTGTGGATGGTTCGTGGTTGCTTTGTTTGCGTTATGTGAAAGTGAAAAGTTTTCAATTTGCGTTCGCACAAAAGTATGCTACGCAAAGAGCATAACAAAAAACCGCAGTGCATATTCGTTATTAATGACTCACATAAGAGATATATGTGCGTGTGTGACCTTTATAGTGAAAGCTTAAGTGAAAGTGAGAGTATTCTCAAACATTAAGTTTGTATGATTGCGTTCGGTTGGATAAGCATTAGATGAGATATGAGCTTTAATGGAACGATTTTACTACCGGTAAAAGGAAATCTTTCATGGGAAGCACTTACTTATAACCATCAACAAATAATATGAGATTTTCTGACCTTTTTTGAATAAATACTGTCCCCATTCAAGACGGTTTTAGAAATTGTATAACTTCTAAAGCCTTAACAATTTCGTTGGCATCTACGACCAAATACATTACAAAGAAATACAATTAAATTAACAATCTTAAGGTGGCTTCAATCACCCCAAATTACTTTCGTATACCTGAATTACTATAAGCATGTAATATAACTTTAGCAAAACTCATTTTAACTCAAAAGTTTTAGATACCGACCTTCAAGTCTTAGCCGCCGCGGCGCGCCGTAAGCAATTTAACTGTGTAACATCAAAAACGCTTAAGAGAAAAATTAAAGCCGTCAGTGAAGAGTTTTTAACTGACAGCCAGCTTAAAAACTGTATCATTCATATAAATCAATTCTATTTAAGTCGTACATTCTGAGAACAGAAAAATATATTCCTATTTGTTAAAAAGATTATTGCAAATTAAAGTAACTATATACGTTTTTCTCTACTTAATTCTTTCAGCATAACAACATATGAAGATACGGGATACACTGCAATATAATCTATATAACAAGAACAACAAATAAATAAATTTGGCTTTCGTTGTTAACGAAAACATAAAATGGCAACTATATAAATTTCAAAGCAGCTACGGTCAAAGTGGCCTATAGCAGCACTACACCAAGAAGCAACTTAAACGAAAACTGAAAGGCCATTAAGCATAACAATTTCCGTTGCAGTCGGGAGAATAATAAAGAAAAACCACCAAGTAACTTGAAGCTTGTAACTGAAGAGGTGTGCAACAAGCGAATCTGCTGCACTTAAGACGTTTAACAAAAGGTAAAGTCAGATCAAAAGGAGAAAAACAACCAGCCAGACCAGCAAGCCGTTTGAGTGTGTGAGTATGTGGGAATCCTTAACTGTATTCTGAGCACTGCCAATAAACAATAAAAGCTGAGCACCACTTCTTGAGCCCCCTTCAAAGGTTGTAGCTTGTGTTCATTGTGTGAGCTTTAAACACATAATAACTTAATGAATAAGTTATGTTACCCATAATACCTGGCAAATTACATAAGAGCAGGCTGTCAGGCATTTAGTCGAGTGCGGATGGGTATAAATTATTCAACTAGACGCCTGTGGCATTTTAGATAATATGAGATTGGTGCATAATTCATAGTTGATTAGTAGGACGGCATTTGTAGGCTCCTCTTTCACTTCATCGCATGTCAATCGCGCACATTATCTAAAAATTTATTTTTTGTTTGTGTGGAGCGGGTTGTTTGGAATTGTTTTTGCACATTTGGTGTTTTGTTTGAGTGCCACTTTAATAGTTGAGTGGCACGCCCAGCAATTGCCTCATGTTTTATTTGGTTTTTGTTTAAGTATTTTTGCTCCTTTTTTGCCATTTGCCAGCGTGTCTGTGGTTTGGCTACGACTTTTGGCAATGCCTGGCCTTCTTTTTTGATAAATTTTTAAGGAGTTTTATAGCTTTATGGCTAAATATGTAACATAACATAGACAACAGTCATATTAAGGTTCAATAAATTAATAAATCATTGGCTTTAATATATAAATAAATAAAAAAATAATTTATAATAACAAATATTTATTGCAAATAAAAAATACAAGAGCATATTTTCACTAAATGCAGTCTACACAGTTTTTTATTTACAGTCATTAAATTTGTATTGAAATTAATAAATTGGCTTAACATAATGATATTAAAGTATTATGTGCAAGCGAAAGAGCATTCAGTCTACGTTTCACATTAACTAAATGTTACTTGGCTTTTATTCTATTTTTGAATGTAATAAAGCAAAGTTCAGCGGCCATTATCATCCAGCACAATCGAACCAGACAAACCAAACCTGCACAGACAACAACAGACCTGGTAAAACAAAAACAAATCCAAAGAAATAGACAAAAAATGGGCTTTTACTTTTTCAGACTGTGAATAGCTGACGTTTGTTGTTGTTTATAGTAACTTGGCTTCTTTTTGGCCAGCCATTTTTTGGTGTTTTGGCGCCGTTTGCTCTCTTTCTCCTGCTTCTGTTTTGTTGTACATACTTTGTTGTCTGTTGGAAGCTTATAAAATATTCAATTGAACTTTATGTACACGACCGACCGACTGACTGACTAAGTTAAGTGACAACCCAAAGTGCTTTGAGTTCAACACAATGATGACTGGCGTCTGTCTGTTTGTCAATATTGTTGACCTACGTTTTAAGCTTGCTTGACTACATTTAAGTCTTACTTTTAAAGAAGTGATATAAAGTTTCCTTATTTAAATATGTGTTCTAAATATATATGTACTTCTTGAGTTGAGAGCTTAATTTAAATATTTGTACCCAATTTCAGTTGTACCACACATATACTTCCTCATCTTAACAAAGAAAAAAGAGACCATATAATAATTTCTGTTTTGCGCTGAACGCCTAATAAGGCAATCTAAAAAGTTTTATTCTTTTTTTTTATAATCATAATATAATGGCGGAGCATTACAGTAAATGGATTGCAAGTGTTTCCAAGTGGCTCTGTTCGCCTGCTTCCATCCGTTTTTGTAGCTTTCAAAAATGGCAAAAGTCGACTTCGGCCTCCATTCCCTGGCTGGTTGAGCTAGGTTGGCGTCCCATATGAGCAGCTGGTTCCGGAAGCACATTGCTTAATGGTGCTAGTTGCCTTTTAAGTGTAATTGCCGTGTCCCAAGTGTTTGTAATGTGTACAAATTTAAAAAAAAAATTTTCTTGCCAGCCAAATAAACGGGGACCAGAAGCTATAATCCCAGCCCATAACCGTATCCAAAAAGTCTAGACGATTGTTGGTTGTTATTTAAAACTATTACTTTATTTGTAAATATTGCAGCTTGAAGATCAGCATGTGTGTTCCGTAAAAACTGTACTTCAATAGAATATTTGAGTATTACTCGTTGAGAAAGGCCAATAATGATTCAAAAGATTTTTTTTTACCGCTGGTACCCAAATTGTATGGTATTGGGCTGTTTGTTTGTTAAAATGCCGATTTATTAGTTTTACGTCGCTTAAGAGCAGCTGATGCATGTACAGTCTGCAACTGTTGTTGTTATTATTGTTGTTGTTTTTACTGTATCTGGACCGCAGACAATCAGATTCCCGAGTTTTGCGGCTGCAGCGAATTTCACACTTTGTCTGTCAATGTATAATCGTAATCGTATTGAAAGCCGCAAAAAATTGTAGCAACCTGTAGAGAATAAACGAGATTTTTATAAATTGTTATGAATAGTAAATCCATCGTTATTGAAACAGTCGAGATATGGAAAGGGAC
>JARNME010000404.1:13148312-13163169 GCA_030179655.1 Scaptomyza flava
TGAATTTCAATTGCAATTCCCTCAATGAAATATGATTTACAACACAAAATTGAGCAGGATGTTGTCTTTTTACAGAAATAGTTATTTAGAGAGTAACTTTGAAACTAGAATACGTAAAAAGTAAACGAAATAAATACAAAAAAAAAATGCTTGTGCATGGCATTTTTACCCTCTGTTTGCTTCTCATCTGTTTGCGGCAGGCGGCAGGTGGATTATCGAAGCGCACAAACATCTTGAGCGGATGAACATTTGGCGGAAGTTAATTTTTTTGCTTCCGTTTAAGCGCCATTTTACGGCTTTATTTTTGGCAACTCATAGTTAAAAAAATAAAGCCAGCGTGCCTCTATGTCTGTTTAACAGTAGTCGAAATAACCAAAGTGGCAGCTAAAAAGTCAGCCAGTCATTTAGTCAAGGCCTTCAATTGCTTAGTTAGTAAACTAGTCAAAGCCATTAACTGAAATGTAAAATTGAACTTAAACATGTCAAAAGCTTTCATATACACTCTAAATTGATTATTCGTCTAATGGTCTAAAGTTTTTAAGTGCTGATTTGAGTTACTTCAAAAACTTCATCTACAACATGAATTCGTTTTAAATTATGTTTTTGCACGCTAACAAAGTTTTTTGGGCAATCTAAGATTATACATTGCATTTGCTTATTTTTCTTCTTCTAATGGAATGTTTATTTTTAAATTAAACAAGTAAGAAGGCTGTAGTCGGGAGAGCCCGACTAGAAGATACCCTGAACCCAGTTGCAATAAATATATTTAATTTATATAAGACTTTGGTATACTGACTTAGCTTCAATCGATTAAGTTCAATATCTCCGGTGTTTCTCAACCGATTTGGACGAAATTTTCAGAAAAGTTATATCACTACCCATTACTTCGACCCTCATTTTTAGATTTTCCAAATTCGATATTTTTGTTATCGATTCTATGTGTATATCGGAAACCAGAATAGTTATCGATAATTTGAAGCAAACTTGTTCTGCTCATGGTATAGGGAACTTAAATACAAAATCTGAGGTCGTTAGCTCGTGTAGTCTCTGAGATCCACGCGTTCATATGTTCTTGAGACACACACCTCACAACTCGATGAACAACATAAAAATGTCACAAACATCATTTATGGTACTAGTACATAATTAAGCAACTCACTCGACAGAGTGAAATTGGAAGTCATCGTGTTTTAGTTCTTCGTTTTCGTTGTCGCTTTAACCGAAGTAGGAATTACAACAGCAAATAATGTGTGTGCCTGTGTGTTTGGGATTCAGTGAGTATGTCTAACTGCGCGACTATGCAGCACTTCCGCTTCCGCAACGGAAGCTAATGAACGTACCCCAAGTAGCGCAGGGACGCGATATGGCAGCGAGACTCTAAGAAAATGACTTGGCAGAATGTTAAATTAATAAAATCGCAATGAGTGGAAAATTTCAGCTCCCTTCGAAAAATGTCTGACTCAGCCAGTCCTGTACCCATTTTGGGCCGTGTTAGCGACAACGACATTTTTGTGTTTTTAATTGAAATAACTTTGGTTGGCTTAAGCAACTTAAGCGACTGTCGAACATGTTGCAAGCTTGCTTGCCTCCTTCGTAACCAAAATATTCCAACAATTTTCAGTGGCACCAAGAAGTCTGATCTAAAAACGATATTGTGCTAAAGAGCTCCAACTTTATCCTAACCTCATCCTCTACCCAAGTACCAACTTCCTTCCTTCGAAGGGGAATCCAAGTTCTTAAGTAGGCGCTACTTTAAGCTCTTCCCACACATTGTCTCCCTATCTCCTCATTTATGCGCTGACTTCAACAAAATCGTGTTGAGAAATTAAATTTGTAACGCTTTCGCTTTTCAATTATTATTTTGGCTTGACGAGTTTTTTGATTGCTTTCGTGTATGCTTGAGCGCAATTTGTAGTTATCTGTCGTCTGACCTCATTTGGAATACACTTCTTCTTTCCAATATATATCCCTTAATAGCCAAACAAGTTTATATACTTTGCGTCCTTCGGCTTAATGAGCAAATTGACAGCATGACGTTGAGTTTGGCAGCAAATCGCAAGCCGACTTAAGTTAATTATTAATGCATTTTAAAGTTGGCACAGTAATGTCAGTTAAATGTTTTGGTTTAGCAATCGAAATAAACTCTCGAAGCAACAATTTTAATTGCTAGAAAAACTCATAATCAATTTCAGTTCAATTTTAAACCAATATCAACCCAGTGAAGTTGTCTTCAGGTTCCTAAGAATCTTTAATGCCTGCTTTAATCAAGTGTTTAAATATATAATCATCAAGAGAGTTAAGCAGCTTACAAATATTTAATTAATCGTAGCAAGAAAAACTCAGTATTATCACCTGTTTCTTACTTCTTTTGGTTAGTGCTCTGGCAAACAGCTTTAATGAAATGCATATTCTGAAAGCATTGAACCTTTAATGAGCCAATCCAACCCTCTCATTACCAAAAAAAATATATATAGACTGGTTACAAAGTATCGATTTGCTTCTTGCTAATTTTCAGCTCGTTACTGTTGTTGTTGTGCTTGCCACATTTTCACATTTTGCTATTGTTATTGATGCACACTCACATTAACACACATGAGCAGACGAATTCACAACAACACTCATACAAACAAGCTGAGGTAGACGAAACCACGTGTGTTTTCGTATCTGGATAATGGTATAGGTGGCAGACGAACGTTAAGTTTTTGTTTTTTTTTTGCCTTTTGTCGAACTTTTGCCTTCCTGCAACCCTCATGGCCATGAGGGCTTTTATGAACCTACAACTTTCTGACCATTCGAGGCAAATAGTCGGTACATTGTAACAAAAACAAACAGGCTTCTCCTGCCTCAGTGTGCCCCTAAATCTGTTGTTCTTCATTCCTGGCTGACTGACTTGCTGAGTTTTATTATACCCTTCCCATCATCGTGGGAGAGTTGATTACTTATTTATATACATGCTTTGTTTCTTATTGGCTTACTGCTGTTGACTTATATTACATGAAGTTTTCTTTTCATTGCTGTTGATGTTGCTCCTGTTGTTCAACCAAAACCCAGAGATAATGCATTGTTTGGGTTTGTGTTTTGCCTAGTCTTCGATGAGCTGAAACTCCGACCAGATAACAGCCTCCTTGTACTGGGCAAACATAATGGAGTTTTCATGTAAATAATTTGCATGTTTTCAACTCCAACACATACAAAGTACTCACGTTATATGTGTCGGTTTGTAAGGCATTTGTTTGTAGACGTCAGTACAGATGGAATAAGCGATAACGGACAAAGAGCTAGGATTTTGGACTCCATCAATTAACACGTAAATTTTTGGTCCTTCTGTTTGCTTATGCTCAAGTTATGGTATCTAAGAGAGATGTATTCAATAAGGTCAATTACAATGAAAAGAAGAGGGCGAAGGACGTTGAGCGTGGAAAAGTTTTAGGTTAAGTATGCCAGCATGATTAAAAATGCTTGCCACTAAGAAAAGCATATTTTCTCCATGTGAACTTTAAGGCATTTAATAATATTAGAAGTCTTGCTTATAAGAAAAAGCAAATAACCAATTTATACAGCATAACAATTGTACCTGTGAATAGGGTTAATGGAGGCAAGGATTCATAATCAAGGTGTTTTTTAAACTTGAGTCTTTTACGAAATAGGCAGACAGGCACTTAACTCACATTACGCATACGCCACATATGCAATACCAGCAAGTGCAGCTGAATTCTTTATAGCATAGAAATTGCTGCCTTCTCATTTAAATAACATACACAATAAATGAGTTTATGTAGGAGGCACTACAGGTATTTACCGGCAAATAGAAAAACGAATTTAATTAAAATTTATGCATGCACATTCGTAGTCTCAGAAATGGGATCAACAAACATAAGCCAGGCAATTCGGCAGCTTTCATTGCGAATACTACAACAACGAGTGAAAAACTGTTGGGTAGCCGTTTGGGGCGACACTACACAAAATTTTTAATTACTCGGTTCTCAACTTTCAGCGGTGAGTTGACTCTGCTTCTATATATATATAAGTGTTTGAGTGTGGAATGTAGCTGGAATCAGATCCCAACCCACATGCGAACCTGAACTCAGGTGCACTCACATGTGCAGCGACCAAAACTAAATGAACTTATGCAAGCACATACACATAAACAAGCTACATACACACAGCTGTAGTGTGTATCTTCGCTTGAGAACCTATGCACCGCTCAGCATCCCACCATCGTGTTCCCTCCGCTTGCACCAAAACTCTGTACTTGGAGATGGTGGTAGATGGGAGAGCTGCGCTCGCTTAAAACTAAACGCTAAGATGGCGTATTCATATGAAAATGTATCTATCTGTATGTCTCTATTTGTATAAATATATATACCAACACAAACATCTGCTGATAAATTGAATTGCCGTTGCAATGTTGGCTGCAACGATGATTGGCACTCAGCTGGGGATTGCGTTCAAAACGATGAGTGAATTGCTACAGTGCCGGGTAATTTACGAAATATGCTGCAAATGCCTTTGCCTGATTTGCCTTTCTACCTTCATCTGCAGAAAACGGTTTCAAATTAAACAAATATGGAAAAAATAAAACATTGCAATTATTTAAATCCTCCTCATTTTCTTTTTTTACAAAATTTGAGTTTTAAATAATTAAGCTCATTACTTTGTGTATTTAATTACCTTTTTAAAGAGTTTAGCCTGACTGATTTATTGGTATGACCATCCCTTGATGGATAAAGTAAAGGCTCGGAAGGAAGCATCCTCAATAAGATCATTCTAACTTGTTGTATAACTTGACCTGCAAACTTTCAGACAGGTCATTGCTGCTGGCTCTTGCAATAAGATTGTTTAACCGCTCTATTTGTCCCACTCCCTGAAGAAGTTACACATTCGACACATACTTCAATTGCTGTGCAACTATTTTGCGAGCATGAAACAAAGCAACAAGTGTGACCAACTGTTAGATTGTGATTCTAGATACGTTTGTGTGTTTAAAACTCGAGCATGAATGTCTCATCTTTAAGCACACATTGATTTCAAAACAGCAATTGAATATAGCAACAATTTGACATTTTCTTTAGGTTCGGTTGAGCCACGTACAGAAACCGAAAAAATAAAAATAAAAAAAAGTGCAGCGAGGAGAGCAATGGACAAAGTGCACAGATTTCAACTCGCCAAGCAACTATTTGCAGCTGTTGTTGTTGCTTGACTCATAAACTTGTGCAATTTATTATTGTGCGCGCGGTATCGATTGAACTTGCAAACTTGTGGTTAGGAACTTGAATATGCCACGCAAAATTTAAAACGAAATAATTGAAATCAAAGCATGTCTTGTTTCTCATATAATTTCTTATATCTTATCTTATGTTGCCAGAGATCTATGTATTTATTGCAAGCATGTACCTATACATACATATGTGTATAAGAAAGAGAATTGTTGAATACCGAATAATGTTTCTATGTATACGTATACATATATATAAATTCACCACGCCACGCTTCAATGCCCGCAAGAAGGATCCCGTTATGTTGCCGAATAATGTTTCTGCAGCAGTGTTGCTGCAGTGGAATTCTATGCATACATATACATACATATATAAATTCACATTTCGCAATAATCAAAGATTGACTTTTGTAATAATTGCAATTCTAACATGCTTCACAAAAGTATTAATGTGAACAGCTCACGCTATAATTTGTTTTCTATTCGCGCGTTTCTAGTAAAAAAAAATAAGGGTGACCATACAAAATTGACTATGCAATTTGGAGCAAGTTGGCAGGTCCAGCGTAGAGTAACAGCGTTGCCAGAAAAACCAAATATCTAATGAGTCAGCTGCTTTAATCGACTTTCGATAAATAAAGCATGCTTGTTGTATGAGGAGACTGAAATTGCAACACGAGCACTTTTGCTAGAATTATTCATTTGTTCAATTAAACCTTATTCTTTGCTGAAAATATTTTCGGGTTTTGCATCGCACAATATTAACAAACTAAAACTCGAAGTGCAAATAAGTATATTGAAAGAAAATGGGAAAAACAAAAGGTATGCCACATTTAATATATGTAGATATTATTATTATGTTATAATGTCAATAAATCATTAAAGATCAACTCTCTAAACGTAACAAACGTCAAAAGTCTGATTGGATTGTAACACCCATAGCAGCATCGCCGTCGCCGGCACCTGAAAATTGTGTTGCCGAATCAGGTGAGACCAGCAGTGAGCCAGCTGCAGAAGCTGTTGACCAGGCAGCAGCTTTGTCTGGGCAAAAAATACGTCCAGCATCCACTGTTGCAAAGTCAACTGCATCAACGGCTCCACCCAGCAGTGCCGCAAAGAAGGCATCGTCGAAAAAACGCCGCAAGTCGGATACATCCAGTGATGAGGAGGTGGATGATGAAGTAAAGAAGATCAAGGATCCCAAGTTAATGACAGCGCGCCAGCGAAAAATGGATAAGGTGGAGCTTGTTTCACTGCCCAGTGGGTATAGGAAGAAGGAAAACCCGCAAACAGAGGAGGATGTACAGAAGGCGGCACTCGAGTCACAAAAACGCGAACAACAAGCCGACGACCGTCGCAAAAAAGACAATAAGAAGACCATGGAGCCTCTGCTGAAGAAACAGGAAACCGGCAAACAACGTTCTGCAGCAGCGCCCTACAAACTCGATGAAAGTTACACCCGAAATCTCGATCGCACCTACGTTAACACCATGCTTGGGGTATACGTTCTAGTGCGACCTGGCCAAGAAATTCCATTGCGGCCAAAATCGCCAATCGCACGACCAACTGTACAAGGGGTATGCGGCATGCCCGGTTGTGGCAAACCTACAAAATACAACTGCCACAAAACCAATGTTCCACTTTGTGGCCTAGTCTGTTACATGAAAAATGAAGCTCTGAACTCTAAACTTTAAACTTCCACAACAGCGCTCTAATTCGACAGTTTGCTCGAGGATTTGACTCTGGCACAACTGCTGCTCCGTCTGGCAGTGTTTGGTAACTGTTTGTTTCAATAAATAATTTTTACATAACACAAAATTACAGCAAATGGCTTTTGTATATCCCAGCAGAATACTTTTTATAGTTTTATTTAGTTTTAGCCCTCAAATTATTTATGCTCATCAATTAATAATGTGATATGTCGACTGGAAAGCGCTGCGACAGGTAAGTGACTCTTTTGTTGATTGCTGTTTAATGTTGTTTTGTCAATTGTAGCAGCAATCACCGTTGCCAGCGCTGTGATATTAAAATATTCAAAATTTAATTTTCATCACGTTGCATTTGAATCATTTCAATAAAAACCATTTCAATAACAGTTAATTTGAAAAGTCTGTGCAGTGGTCTGAAATTTAAATTGTTGTGACTGGCCAACGCTAGATATAAAACATAAAACAATACACACGAGTAGCTACCCCTTCTAGTCAAACACAACGCTTTGTCTATGAGTAAACATTTATGCAATTCTAATTATAAATTCAGTGTTTTTGGATTTCACTAGAACAGTAGAATAGACCGCAACATGCGAACAAACTGTTCAAACTAAAAGGTTATGAAGTGTAAAATACTGCCATGATTGTATAAGTGGATCTAATTAATAAGGAAAGTGTTTAGTAAGAAAATAAAAAACGTACCCAAAACGAGAAATGTTCAGTGTTGCTCCAACATTTAAATTAAGTATGCAATTATTGTTTGTTTTTCAAGCTATACTAAGATATTTCACTGCAAATGTTAATGTGCTTTATTCTTACATAAATGGATATCCAGCCCACTTTTGTATTCACGCTTACAGCTCTAACGCAAGCCACATGAAACTTAAGAATAGACGAACCCACAAACAGTGCAGTAGCTTTCTGGCTGGAAGGCCCATCCATTGTGATGCCATCCAAGTAAATGGCGGAAATGAAAATTGAATTTTATGCAAACACAAAAGCCAACTGAAGTCAATTATTGTTTATGTAGCTAATTTTATTTAAATATAAGTCGATTCGTATGGAGCAATAAAGAGAGACACGAACGAAAACGAAACAGAAAAACAAACGGGTAAAACTTAAGGAAACTTTTTAGAGCAGTTAATGAGGGAATACCAAAGGCAGATTACCCTTTGGAGAATGTATTCATGAATGAATACGTATAAATATTCACAAATGTCCCTAGAAAGTCGCTTTATCACTGCAAAACTCTGACTAACCCATTTCAGAAGCTGGCAAATTTAGCATCTTGATTCCCACGTTTTTCGGCTGCTAGCCAGAACAGGACTGAAAAAAACGAATGTATAAAAAAAGTCCTACTGAAAATTGTCGAAGCAATTGATCAATGTTTGTTTTTGTTGAACGAAATTTTTCGAGCTTATTGCCGATCAGCTTGTACCATCGTATTACATGGTATCTATTAGGGTTTAATTGTGAGGGAAAGCGACTAAGTGCAAGCCTCAACTGAGCGGTTAAATCGATTTTGTATGTATGTAAAGGTGAGAATTTCTCAAACATAAATCGAGGTTGAGATGCGCGCAGAACTTGCATAAATTCGATTAAAACTCATTCACAAACACATTGCATAACTCAAGTGTATGTTAATTATCTGCATTATTATAAAAATTCGCACGTGATGATAAAAATGTTTGCCCACACTATCGCATACACCTACCTTGCCTGACTTCTAGCTTCGGCTTGGGGAGTTTGCATATTAAATAAATAACCAAAAACTTTTCAACGTTCATGAATATTAATGAAAGTAGATTTAATACACATAGTTTCAACGATGGTCTTACGCAACGTTGTCCGCGTGAATTGTGAATTAAATTGAATTCCTCAATGAATTCACCTGGCGACCACAGACTGAACAGAATCTGTCTGCTTTCTGGCGTGCTGGAGAAGGTGTTGCCCAATGCGACCATCGCACTTTATATCAGATTAAAACAAAACAAATTTTAACAATCTAACAGTTCGTCAAGCATTTCATTTAAGAGCATTAAACTTCGTTGTATATTTTATCATTGTAATTATGACATGCATAAATATTATTTAAAAGAGCTAAGGGCGTACACATTTAACTTTTTTATACACGAAATGCAAAAGCATAAAGTTTGGCTCTGTGCAGTTGCAACAGAAGCAGAAGCTTGAGTCGACTCCGTTCTAAATTAAAATGCATTAGGTTCTGCCCAGGGCAAAAGTTAATCACAACATGTAACCCAAAGCGTTAACATAAAATCTGCGAAACAAGTCAAAGTAGTTTAGGTCCTAGCAAATTGCTTTTATAGCAAAAATTATACAATACATAAGAGAGAAAGTCTGCAATATATAAATTTGTATGCAAAGTCATAAATTAGCATCTCGTGTGCACGGGTGAAATTAAATTGAACACCGCATGAACTGATTCTCTAGCCACAAACATAACTAACAGATAAGCCTATGGCCGGCTTTTGATAGTCGCTCTGGCATATAATAATGGGCAAACTTTGGCACATATTTCAGCACAGCCTTTTCGGTTTTTTGTTTGGTCAACCAACAAACACAACATGTGTTTAACTTAATCAGAACGTGCCAAAAAGCGTAAAGTGAATTTGAACAGGCACGTAAAAGATAAAAGGCGGCAAAGCAAATATTTTATTTAATTTGCTTTGTATTCATTCACGTGAGCAGAAAGTTTTGTGCGCTTTGCCAACTAAATTTAAATAAATACATATTTACAACGCTGTTTGGTCAAAGCTAATGAAAGTAAACTTTAGCACCTGATGGTCAAAAAATACAAAAATTATGCTATAAATACGCATTAAAGGTTAATTAATTAACTTAATAGGTGGCTTCTATTTAATGGGTCATTCATATTTTTCCTTGTATATGATATATTGAATCTTTATATACATATATAAGTTTATGTACATATTTATAAACGAGAATTTTATTTTAAAGTTGACAAAATATATGGCGTATTGCAATATTGTAATACAAGCTTATGAGGCCTGATGTCATTTTATGCTTTTTCCGGCTTTTGTTTTTTATATTATCTTTTTTGCAGCGGTGGCATAGCCGTTGTCGAGTAAAAGGTGTGAATCAAAGTGTGTAATACCCGCAAATAAAATAAATTTCACACCGAATGCATGCAAGTTCAACAAGTAACCAAAACATAAATTTATAGAAGCGCAGGGAACTACAAGAGAAAGAGATGCACGGAAGTGCTGAATCACCGGAAAACCATTAAAGGAAGTCACAACTATTGATTATGTCGGCGGCGTCGACGACGATGCCAACTAAAAATGGCTTTGTGTGTGCAAGCAGTGGAAAAATTATGATAGCACCCAGACTTAAAGACCACCAAACCCAATCTAGACCTTTTCCAAAGTGGTAAAAATACCACCCTTTGCTGCATAAATTTGCATCGCTGGTCGTTATTAGGGTGAAAACGGGAGGCAGTGGAGCTTCAAACTGAATTTGATGGCTGTTATTTGCAGCTTTAATTGCAGTCGGTGCTTGTTAAGGGCACATGCACTTTGTAATCGGTTGTGTAAGGATCAAACTCGAATCTCTTTGCTTAAAAAGTTTTCACTTCTAAGTGCTATGACCTTGTAAGTATAGTTCATAACTTAAATATCAATTAAGAAAATTATCAGGCCTTTCAAAAGATCACTTAAAATTTCCCAAATCAAATAATAAGCCAACTACATGGAGTGAGCATATGCCAAATTCGTTGCGTTAAGTGCATTCCTCCTTTCATAAAAACATAGCTGTTGTTTAGGCCGTTGTTAGGCAAAAAGTATACAAATAAACGTATATATAGATACATTTAGAAAAAGGGAAACGTTGCTCGATGAAATTGTCGAAAATCATGGCGAGATAAATTGCCAAAGATAGCAAATGAATGGAGTCGCCGGTTGCCGGGGAATTCTGCGTCTCGGTATTGTTCGAAATCAATTTAGTGTTGAATTGGTGCCAAGAATCTCTTTTTCAAATAGCGCCAACGCCGATGTTGACGCCGGCAACGAAAATGTCAGCAAAGTCAACTAACACATAGGAAATGAAAATAACGGAAACGCCGACATTTTGCCAATCAAAATCAACCAAGCCCACAAGAGCTCGCGATTGGGCTTAGGAAAACAACACCAAAAACTAAATTGCAAAAAATGTGCTTATAACTTTTAAATAATTGTTAAATTCATTACAAACGGAATAAATATAACTGTGACAGCACTCTATGACTAGTCATTCTCACAGACAAGCCTAAGCCAGCTTAAAGACCAACAGACCAAAGGCTGTTTCTATTCTGGTATAAACTCACATGTGTGTGCTTCTAATTCCACACATTACTCAAGCGCTTAGTCCTGCCCAGCCAATGCAGTAAATTTAGCTAGAGTCGCGTTAAACTGGATTAACTCAACTGGCAATGGTGTCTCTGATGTCAAGGTCTGAAGCCAATTTTAAAGTTTTCACCTGTAAATTTTATTTTCTCCAACAGATAAGCGTTAATTGGTTCGATTCATTTGCAAGAAGTTTTAATATCTTTTAATCTTTGGGAGGTGGCTTCAGGTGTTTCTTCAATATAATTTCAAACCAAGAATATCCTTGAGCTTTTTACTTTACTAAGACTGATAAATTCATTTTTAACCAGCAAACATCAATTTTTTGTAACATTAATGTGCTAAACAGAAACTTCAACTATAAAGCAAGACAGATTTTTATTACAAAACACTTTCATTAAAATGGTTCCGTCCACAAGTTTCTAACAGTGTTTGCGCTCAAAACTTATGGCCTTTGAAGCTTGCTTTACGACTTTGTCTCTTTCTTTTTCTCTCTTCCTCTTCGTCTACCTTTGAAAGAACATCCTTAGCTTAAGCTGACCGTTGCTTGTTTGACTTTATAGTAGTAGTAGAGTAGAAGTAGTAAGCTGAGAGTATTTTCTGATGTCTGCTGAGACTAGACTAACAATAACCCACAAATAAGTAAAATGACTTAATCAAAGGCACAAATCTAACATTCACATTCACTCTGCAGTCTGAGCTGATTGCTGATTTGTAGCTGTACTAGTGCATTTGCTCAATACAGTTGAATATCAAATTGTGTTTGTAAAATTGAGCATTAAAATGCAATCAACATTATTGGACAGTGGATAACCACTACAGTAAAACTATGAGTGCAAATATAGTACATAGTTTAGTGAAATGTTCATTAGCAGAATATTTGAAATTAGATTCTAGTGCATAAGCTTGAACTTTTGTAGTGGCTGAGAGAAGTTTGCCAGGCACAAATATTGACTTTTGAGTGCCATTGTCTCTCACTCTAAAGTTGTCTCGAGTAAATAATTGTGCATATTAACAACTTGGTTAGCCGCAAGTGCAAACAAAATAGCTCTTAATCTGACCATTATAATGAGTAAAATGTCTGAGCTGTGCTCACAAAGCCAAAGCAAAAGCCATTCAAGTAGCTTTGGACACCCAACAATGCCAAAGACTGTTTGACCACAAGGCGTATACTATTGGATACGCTGCTTAGGAAGCATTTAATCAATTTTATAAGGAATAATATTTAAGCTGAACCTAAAATAAGCTCAAGTGAAAAAATAAGCTAACAAGCAGATTGAATGCAATGGAAATTCTACTAAATCTTCTTTATTATCATACAAAATGGTTCTTTCTTATGTTCGAAGTCATAGAAATATTTTTTGCATGCATTACAAACATTTAATGATATTTGTTGAATCCGGGAAGTGTATTAAAATCTGAACACAAAAGCAATCAAAATGCACTGAAAATTAAACTAAAACTCCATTGTCATTGTCCGAAATCATTAGCTGTGATTTGCATTTCGCCAAGGCAGCCAGACAGATAATCTTTCGGTCATTTACACTTCAAATTATCAACAGACAAACACAGCACGCAAGCATTGAAAAAATAGTATTCTACACCTGCAGCACAAAGAGCGGTTGCCCAGTTAAGCCGATGTTGTTAAGCAAATTTCAAATTTTGTTGACATGCCTTGAGCCATGATATGCAATGAAATCAAACTATACTAGTACCGAAAAAACGAAATTTGTACTTGGTTCAAACTTTTTGTTAAATGTGCGTTTGAATGATTTAGTCACATTGTAATGACTAAACAAAGGTAGACTCAATCAGTGCATCTGCACCTGAAAATGTATTTGTATCTATATCTGTCCGTCTTTCTTTGTTTGTATCTGACTTTGCTTAAATTTTGTTGGAATGGTTTTGTTGACTGGTTGACCATTGCATGTCTGCCATTGTCGATTAATGTCGCCAGTTTTCTTTTGACAGAAGTAAGAAATCAACATGTTAATAGGTTTTGAGGATGCAAATAGGTTTTAAAGGACATCAAAATGAGAACTTAAAAATCTTCAAATGACTAAAACAAGACTTTTGGGAAAAGGTTTCAAGTTTCTTAACCACTTGTAAAATTCATCTGTAGAACCTTTATTGTAATATGCTCACCTGCACACTTTTAAGTATATTTCTTAATTATAATAAACATGGTAAGCATTTGACATTGTAATGTCCACATACAAAAATCTTTGGGTCGATTTTTTAAATCAAACTATTACGCGCCCTTAGTGCAGCAATGAATATATGCATCGATACCAATATGGCAACGCCGCCAAGTGACAGGTGCTATTCACCACTTGGTGAGTACCAAATCGGAATCAGAATAAGGGTCGTCGGGTCGTTCGCATCTGAGCTCGATCTCTTTGCTGCAATATCGTCGCACTGACCAGTTGGCTGAACCAAGAAGATTTCGAGAAAACTAGTTTCAGAAGCACACGGGCACCCAATATAATCTGAAAATTATTGTGGCATCCGTATAATGAGGTGCTGAATAAACACAAAATAATATTGGAAATAATATTGTCGAGCCGGCAAGGTAATATTTCGATAAAAATTACATTCAAAAAAAAAAAATAAATAAAATTTAACTATTACCATGAAGAGTAATAACGAAATTCCGTAATTATTAGGCTTCGCTCGGATTCAATCCGAAATTATTATGGTTACGTCGAAAATCTGAGAAAACGCCAAGCATTGGTTCGCGCAGAAAAATTTCCGGAGGAGATCAGAATTTGGCCCAGAAAACCATAAGGCACCATTCTCGAGGGCAAGCAGCGATCAGAGAGGAAGACCGTGCGATTTACGTAGCCGAGGGAAAAACATAACTACGACCTGAAAAGGTTACACGATCAAAAATAAAACAAAAAAATAAAATAACAAAAAAAAAAAAAAAAAAAACAAAAAGAAATTGAACAATAAATTACGATGACCGACATTGAGTGTTATCAGTTAACAGCGTAAAATAAAATACGAGATCCAAAAGCCGACAAGCTACAATACAAAACCAATGTATACAAGTTAAAGACAGACAAAAACGTAGATATAAAAGAACTTAATGTAAAACAAGTCAGCATTGACAAAGTGGTATGTGTGTGCCGGTGTAAAGAAAGAAATGCAAGAAACGCCTACTAATAGCAAAATGTTTTGCTAGTCGTAAAACAAATAATGCAAAGTGATAATACAAAAAAATTACTTACTCTAAATACACGTACCAACCATAAAATAATAGTACAAAAAATTAATGTTAATTATTAATTCAAACCTAATCCATGTAAAGTGAATATGCAATTAATATTACCCTAGCCTATTTAAATCAACACCGAACCGTCAAGAAGGCCTTCTTCGAGGATAATAATGGGTGAGTGGTAAAAGAAAGAATAATGTTTAATAAAGCAAAAGCTTGGCGGCGCTGTAAGCAATATTGATGTGTTGTTGCTTAGTGTCAAAAAATGGTTGACGCCAGCATAAAGCTTATCAGTGACGCGCGCAGACCTTTGGCAGATCTTTTGCTAGTTCGTTTTACATGTTGTTCTTATTGG
>JARNME010000404.1:13170579-13184541 GCA_030179655.1 Scaptomyza flava
ATCTAATTCCACACATTACTCATGCGCTTAGTCCTGCCCAGCCAATGCAGTAAATAAAGCTAGAGTCGCGTTAAACTGGATTAACTCAACTGGCAATGGTGTCTCTGATGTCAAGGTCTGAAGCCAATTTTAAAGTTTTCACCAGTAAATTTTATTTTCTCTAACAGATAAGCGTTAATTGGCTCGATTCATTTGCAAGAAGTTTTAATATCTTTTAATCTTTGGGATGAGGCTTCAGGTGTTTCTTCAATATAATTTCAAACCAAGAATATTCTTGAGCTTTTTACTTTACTTAGACTGATAAATTCATTTTCTATCAGCAAACTCATCACATTTTTATAACATAAATGTGCTAAACAGAAACTTCAACTATAAAGCAAGACAGATTTTTATTACAAAACACTTTCATTAAAAATGGTTCCGTCCACAAGTTTCTAACAGTGTTTGCGCTCAAAACTTATGGCCTTTGAAGCTTGCTTTACGACTTTGTCTCTTTCTTTTTCTCTCTTCCTCTTCGTCTACCTTTGAAAGAACATCCTTAGCTTAAGCTGACCGTTGCTTGTTTGACTTTATAGTAGTAGTAGAGTAGAAGTAGTAAGCTGAGAGCATTTTCTGATGTCTTTGACTATTTCTGCTGACGCTAGACCAACAATAACCCACAAATAAGTAAAATGACTTAATCAGAGGCACAAATCTAACATTCACATACACTCTGCAGTCTGAGCTGATTGCTGGTTTGTAGCTGTACTAGTGCATTTGCTCAATACAAATTGTAATTGAATTTCAAATTGTGTTTGTAAAATTGAGCATTAAAATGCAATCAACATTATTGGACAGTGGATAACGACTACAGTAAAACTATGAACGCATATCTAGTACATAGTTTAGTGAAATGTTCATTAGCAGAATATTTGAAATAAGATTCTAGTGTATGAGCTTAAACTATTATAGTGGCTGAGAGAATTTTGCCAGGCATAAATATTGACTTTTGAGTGCCATTGTCTCTCACTCCAAAGTTGTCTCGAGTAAATGATTGTGCATATTAACAACTTGGTTAGCCGCAAGTGCAAACAAAATAGCTCTTAATCTGACCATTATAATGAGTAAAATGTCTGAGCTGTGCTCACAAAGCCAGAGCAAAAGCAAAAGCCATTCAAGTAGCTTTGGACAGCCAACAATGCCAAAGACTGTTTGACCACAAGGCGTATGACCAATATGCAATCAAGTTGAATGAGTTGAAGAGATGCGTAAATTGGATACGCTCCTTAGCAAGTATTCAAAGAATTTTATAAAGGAAGAGTTTTAAAAATTCTACTAAAGCTTCTTGATTATCGTACAAAAATGTACATCACAAGCATTAAATAATATTTGTTGAATCCGGGAAGTGTATAACAACTTGAACACAAAGGCAATCAAAATGCTCTGAAAATTACACTTAAATACCATTGTCATTGTCCGAATTCATTAACTCATTAAGCTGTGATTTGCATTTGGCCAAGCCAATAGTCGAGCCAAGCAGCCAGACAACCTTTCGGTCATTTACACTTCAAATTATAAACTGACAAATACAGCACACAAGCATTCAGAAAGCAGCATTCCACAGCTGCAACAGTTAAGCCGAGATTGGTAAGCAAATTCAAAATGTTGTTGACATGCCTTGAGCCTTGATATGCAATGAAACCAAACTTAACATATATTTCGTAATTATAATTAACATGGTAAGCATTTGACTCTCGATCACAATACAAAGAGTACATGACAGCAGCGAAAACCTTTCAATATAAAATGCTGCCAGCCCGCAGGCAACAACATGGCTCATACATGATATTAACCAGAAAGCCAGCCTGCTTTGAATATTGAAATGAATAAAATGAATTGAAAATAATAATAATATCAAAATCAACTTTGCGGAATTTTAACAATAAAAATGAACACAAAGAGCAACAACAACATCGAGAATTGTTATGATGAAATAAAAGTCTAGTTGATACAATAGTTAAAACCGAACATGAAATCTGGTTTGCGGACTTGGTGCGGGGTAGGGGTTCCCCCAAGTGTTGTTATTGCTATTGTTACTCGTTAGTATAACATGAAAGTGCAACTTTTGAACAACAGCAGCAACATCAGCAGGGCAACAACAATTGTAACACACATTCTTGTAATACAAATCAAGCCGCCAAAGTTCCTAAAACCTCTACCCGAACCTCCAAACACTCCCCTTCAATTGTTCTCCTACTTCCATGTGAAATGTTTATTTGTCTTTTGGTTTCTCTTGTTTTCTCGTTCTCACGTTCTCTCCGTTTAACTCAAACTTTGCCCAGGCTTTTGGTTTGCCTCTGCTTTCATGCAGGTTCAAAGCTGTTGGCCCCTAAACATCTCACTCACCCTTGCCCAATGTCCCCAACAGCTACTAGCTGCTCAACTCAACTACGCCCATAAATGTTCGTGTTGCTGGCAAACCCAGGCTGGCAAGAGAGTGCCGCAGGTGCAAAGTGTAAATGAAGACTGATTGCAGTGCACATGATTCTACAGACAGACACACACACTAACACAGCAGCACTGAGTGTTGAGTTTGAGGCACAAAAAAGTCGCAACGGGTACTGCTGGCTGCGGCATGCTCGTTCTCGTTTGCAAAAGGGGTAATTGTGGTTAAGTGCTGGTTTATTGGTTTGGCAAAAGGGCTTAAAAGATATATGCATGCATTTTAACACAGACTAACACTGACTAAACGGGCTAAGGTAAAGACCAAGTTTTTGGTCATAGCGTTACTAAATCAGGTACATTTTAAGAGTCCAACATATATACTCGTGTATTTGATAATAGCTTGGGACGGCCGAGCTATAAGAGTACTTTTTTTTGAGTATGTTCAAAAATATATGTTGAACATGCACATTTAGTTAACAAGTGAACTGCTTTTGTAAGGTGAACTGGGAATAAATAAATTTCCAAAGCTTAACTTATTGTTTGATCTTGAACCATATATTCATGCTCGTATTTTAAAGCTTATGCTAAATCATGCTGATGCAAAAGCACAAATTGTGGAAATAGCACGCTGAAAATATCCATGCCATAATATTTTACACGAAATTAATTTCTTTCATTTCTAAAAATGTTAAATTCCCCTGGTATGGACTTTTTCGAGCAACTCGCTCAAACACATTATTTTTAATTGCAATGCATTCCCTTTGGCAATCAGTTTGCTCGCAAATGCCAAACGGGAAAGAGTGCGGGATCAACCACAGCTCACATTCACTCACATGACTTTCAAATAGACCCGTCTATAGGAAAGGGAGAAAGGGGCCAGGGGAACGCTGACGCTCACTTAAGTTAATACGCAAACCAAACGTCACTCAACATTATCAACGGCAAACGTAATCAGTTAAAACTTTTTGTTGCTGCTGTTGAATGCAGACTAAAAGAACCAACCAACAGGCAGGCAGGCAGGCAGACTGACAGAATCACAGCCTATTGTTATTGTTGTTGTTGAAAGGAGAAAAGTTGCCAATATGTTTGTATTCTATTTCAATTTTTGTGCGTTCTGTGACCGAACATTGCACTGAAGTGCAAAATCAAAAAGCAACATAAGTTTTACTTTACTTTTTTCTTTAACGATGAAAATTTATAAAAGGGTTCTACAAATGTTAATGAACTATATCTTGAAGAAGTATTTGCAAATCAATAACACATTTTTTTTTTTAAATAACAAACTGATGAAATATTAAACTTCGTTTTCGAATGTATTTAAGATTCTTCGTCTCGACAAACGCCTAAGAGCATGCAATGTTAGGCCTACAACTAGAGAATAAAAATACTTTTTTGCTTTTCCCTCCGGAAAGCGTTGGCATTTTTTGAGTACTGAAAATGTCTCAATTTCAAGAAAAAGTCGCTCGCATGCTCTTGTTACTGTTGGTGAGGTTCATGTGCGGTTATAAATGCTGAAATATTTTGCATATTTCCACAGTTCGTTGGCTTGCTCGCGGGCAACGCACACAAGTAGGCATCGAAACGTGGCGTGGGCCACTTGACAGCCATTTAATTGCATTCAAAAATTGAAAGCACAAAAAAGGAAGACAGCCCGAAAGTTTCACATGCGAATTTGAGCAGCGTGGGGCGTGGGAGGAACACGCCCACAAACAAGGCTTGCCAAATCAAATCAAGAAAATGGCGTGCTGGTATAAAAGGCCGACTGTGACAATGGTTACAATGCCGGATGCCAAACTCAGTTTGCTTGTCGCCAGCAACAGCGAAAGGGTTTGCCCAGGGAAGCAACCAAAATCAGCAGAAGGAATGAAGGATGAAGCAAAAGTAGGGGAAGGTGTAGGCATTGCTTATTGAGGCTATGAACCAGGCCTAGGACATTAAACAGTTAGTGAAAATTGAAATTGTAGACGACGTGCATGGGACACCAAAAGACGTTTTGGCAGCTTGTTCATATATAAATCAAATAGTTAGGCACTGTAAGTGCTTGGTCAGGAAACAAGTGAAACTTAGGGCAGACATCTGGCCAGCTGGGAGATGTAAAATCACTTGGCATTTACAATACCAATAAAAAAGGTCTTAGGCCGAGGTTTTACCATTCAAGTACGAGTAAGTATCCCTACTCAGTTGTGGCGTAGTTGTATTAGAAAGCTTTTCAATGTGTTTAATTTTTTATTTGATAATGACAAAAAGTTCTAAATATTTTTCAAATGTACTGCTATAAATATTTTTTAACTCTTTGTCTCTTTCGTGTAACTCCAAATAGTGTTTGTAGATTGTCGCCTGCTCTATACTTTTATTAAAGGCAATTGCTGTCCCACACGTTGTATGAGTTATACGCAATAACCCTCCATTGCTCGCACACATATGACTGAACATGTATGTATACTAGATATGCAGTTGTGTGTAGTAGTTGTAGCAAACTTTTCAGTCTTATCTTGAACAGACTGCACCACAGGCATGTACATAACCATGATTAAAACGAAAACTTATGCAACATGGCATGGTCTTGCGATGCTAATTCTGCTTCAACTTCTGCTGGTTCTGTGTCTGTTGCAACTTCAACTTACCGCTAGGAACTTGAACAATCAACTATATTTTAATTGGCCCGGAGCGCAATTGTTTGTGTGTGTGTGAAAGAATTTATTTACCATCTTTACGCTCATTTTGCTGACTGACAGCGCAAAGAACAAAATGAGAATATTAAACCACGTGCATACACAGTGCCATCGCATTGCGAATGCACTTTGCTCAACACTTGTGTTAATTTTATGCTACCCTTTCATCACCTGTTTGTGATGAGTGTGATTGTTTGCTTACGTTTAAATATTCATTGCAAATTCCAATTGCATTTGCGCATAAATTGGCAATGCCAACAAGAACTACAGCTGCTGTTCCTGTTGCTGCTAATAGCAAACGGATTTGCTTTGCTCTTATTTTCTGCCAACCTTCTTATTGTCTCTTTTTGTTTTATTGTGTTGGCTGGTGGTCAGACTTCATTTGGTCGAAATGCCTGTCTGTTTGTGGCAATGAACGTGCGGTTTTGTTGGTTCTTTCGAAAACATAGATTGCTCTCAAACGTTTTCCATTTTGAAACTAATCAGTAACTTAATGAGATATAAAAGTAAGCCAAAAATCAAAATCATTTGAAACAAGTAAATCAAAAAAAAATTTTGAAGACATGCTTTTATACGCTTTCTTGCATACATATGTAATCGATAGTTTAAAAAGGTTTATATAATAAAAAATAACATAAAAAAAAGTATGTCTCGGTCGGAGATCGAACCCATGACCTTCGGCCTGTGAAGCGGCAGTTTTCTCTCTATGCCACCAAAGCTCGTCAATTATGTAAGTCAATTTAGTAATTTAAGCAAAAGGGAAAACTTATTTTCGTGGTTTTTACATGATATTACTTATTTTATCGTGCCAAAAACTTTAAAAACATGTATTGTCATCTGAAACACATCTTTGGTGAAAAATTCAGAGCTCTAGCTAGTCGGGAACTTGGTGAAAATTTGCTTACAAGATTCCGGTACAAACATACAGACAGACAGACAGACAGACAAGTCAAGTTAAATAAAAGCATGTAAAAATAAAGATGCATATTAAATTAAATTTTCCGATTGTTGAAAAATAACAAAATATTTGGTGATACCCAAGCAACCTGTTTTTTTCTAGATCTTTAAATGTTTGCTAGCATTTTTATATAAATAAAATTTTACTTGAACAAAACAAATTCATCCATTTGAAAATCAGCTGTTTCAACTTAAACTCGAACTTGAAATTCAGTTTTCTGTTGGTTGTCAACTTGAATTTTATAATAAATGCATGTCAAAGTTTAAGACAAAAAATCGACTATGGCATTGGTAAAATCTTTCGACTTCCATAACTCTGTCAAAACTGAGCCGATTTTCAAAAGCAATAGCTTAAAAGTCATGGTTTGACCCCTAGAATAGAACTGCATTTAAGAAATTACATATAAATAAAATAGATTTTTGGTCAGATTTCATGTTAAAATTTTATAAACAAAACTTGACTTGGGCATTGGTAAAATCTTTCGGCTTCCATAACTTCGTCAAATGTGACCCGATTTTCAAAAGCAATAGCTTAAAAGTCATGGTTTGACCCCTAAAATAAAACTGCATTTAAGAAATTACATATAAATAAAATTCGATTTTTGGTCAGATTTCATGTTAAAATTTTATAGACAAAACTTGACTTGGGCATTGGTAAAATCTTTCGGCTTCCATAACTTCGTCAAATGTGACCCGATTTTCAAAAGCAATAGCTTAAAAGTCATGGTTTGGCCCCTAAAATAAAACTGCATTTAAGAAATTACATTTAAATAAAATTCGATTTTTGGTCAGATTTCATGTTAAAATTTTATAAACAAAAATTGACTTGGGCATTGGTAAGATCTTTCGGCTTTCATAACTTCGTCAAATGTGACCCGATTTTCAAAAGCAATAGCTTAAAAGTCATGGTTTGGCCCCTAAAATAAAACTGCATTTAAGAAATTACATATAAATAAAATTCGATTTTTGGTCAGATTTCATGTTAAAATTTTATAAACAAAACTTGACTTGGGCATTGGTAAAATCTTTCGGCTTCCATAACTTCGTCAAATGTGACCCGATTTTCAAAAGCAATAGCTTAAAAGTCATGGTTTGACCCCTAAAATAAAACTGCATTTAAGAAATTACATATAAATAAAATTCGATTTTTGGTCAGATTTCATGTTAAAATTTTATAAACAAAACTTGACTTGGGCATTGGTAAAATCTTTCGGCTTCCATAACTTCGTCAAATGTGACCCGATTTTCAAAAGCAATAGCTTAAAAGTCATGGTTTGACCCCTAAAATAAAACTGCATTTAAGAAATTACATATAAATAAATTCGATTTTTGGTCAGATTTCATGTTAAAATTTTATAAACAAAAATTGACTTGGGCATTGGTAAGATCTTTCGGCTTTCATAACTTCGTCAAATGTGACCCGATTTTCAAAAGCAATAGCTTAAAAGTCATGGTTTGGCCCCTAAAATAAAACTGCATTTAAGAAATTACATATAAATAAAATTCGATTTTTGGTCAGATTTCATGTTAAAATTTTATAAACAAAACTTGACTTGGGCATTGGTAAAATCTTTCGGCTTCCATAACTTCGTCAAATGTGACCCGATTTTCAAAAGCAATAGCTTAAAAGTCATGGTTTGGCCCCTAAAATAAAACTGCATTTAAGAAATTACATATAAATAAAATTCGATTTTTGGTCAGATTTCATGTTAAAATTTTATAAACAAAACTTGACTTGGGCATTGGTAAAATCTTTAGACTTCCATAACTTCGTCAAATGTGACCCGATTTTCAAAAGCAATAGCTTAAAAGTCATGGTTTGACCCCTAAAATAAAACTGCATTTAAGAAATTACATATAAATAAAATTCGATTTTTGGTCAGATTTCATGTTAAAATTTTATAAACAAAACTTGACTTGGGCATTGGTAAAATCTTTCGGCTTCCATAACTTCGTCAAATGTGACCCGATTTTCAAAAGCAATAGCTTAAAAGTCATGGTTTGGCCCCTAAAATAAAACTGCATTTAAGAAATTACATATAAATAAAATTCGATTTTTGGTCAGATTTCATGTTAAAATTTTATAAACAAAACTTGACTTGGGCATTGGTAAAATCTTTCGGCTTCCATAACTTCGTCAAATGTGACCCGATTTTCAAAAGCAATAGCTTAAAAGTCATGGTTTGGCCCCTAAAATAAAACTGCATTTAAGAAATTACATATAAATAAATTCGATTTTGGTCAGATTTCATGTTAAAATTTTATAAACAAAAATTGACTTGGGCATTGGTAAGATCTTTCGGCTTTCATAACTTCGTCAAATGTGACCCGATTTTCAAAAGCAATAGCTTAAAAGTCATGGTTTGGCCCCTAAAATAAAACTGCATTTAAGAAATTACATATAAATAAAATTCGATTTTTGGTCAGATTTCATGTTAAAATTTTATAAACAAAACTTGACTTGGGCATTGGTAAAATCTTTCGGCTTCCATAACTTCGTCAAATGTGACCCGATTTTCAAAAGCAATAGCTTAAAAGTCATGGTTTGACCCCTAAAATAAAACTGCATTTAAGAAATTACATATAAATAAAATTCGATTTTTGGTCAGATTTCATGTTAAAATTTTATAGACAAAACTTGACTTGGGCATTGGTAAAATCTTTCGGCTTCCATAACTTCGTCAAATGTGACCCGATTTTCAAAAGCAATAGCTTAAAAGTCATGGTTTGACCCCTAAAATAAAACTGCATTTAAGAAATTACATATAAATAAAATTCGATTTTTGGTCAGATTTCATGTTAAAATTTTATAAACAAAACTTGACTTGGGCATTGGTAAAATCTTTCGGCTTCCATAACTTCGTCAAATGTGACCCGATTTTCAAAAGCAATAGCTTAAAAGTCATGGTTTGACCCCTAAAATAAAACTGCATTTAAGAAATTACATATAAATAAAATTAGATTTTTGGTCAGATTTCATGTTAAAATTTTATAAACAAAACTTGACTTGGGCATTGGTAAAATCTTTCGGCTTCCATAACTTCGTCAAATGTGACCCGATTTTCAAAAGCAATAGCTTAAAAGTCATGGTTTGACCCCTTAAATAAAACTGCATTTAAGAAATTACATTTTAATAAAATTCGATTTTTGGTCAGATTTCATGTTAAAATTTTATAAACAAAAATTGACTTGGGCATTGGTAAGATCTTTCGGCTTTCATAACTTCGTCAAATGTGACCCGATTTTCAAAAGCAATAGCTTAAAAGTCATGGTTTGGCCCCTAAAATAAAACTGCATTTAAGAAATTACATATAAATAAAATTCGATTTTTGGTCAGATTTCATGTTAAAATTTTATAAACAAACTTGACTTGGGCATTGGTAAAATCTTTCGGCTTCCATAACTTCGTCAAATGTGACCGATTTCAAAAGCATAGCTTAAAGTCATGGTTTGGCCCCTAAATAAAACTGCATTAAGAAATTACAATAATAAATTCGATTTTGGTCAGATTTCATGTTAAAATTTTAAACAAAATTGACTTGGCATTGGTAAGATCTTTCGGCTTCATAACTTCGTCAAATGTGACCGATTTCAAAAGCAATAGCTTAAAAGTCATGGTTTGGCCCCTAAAATAAACTGCATTTAAGAAATTACATATAAATAAAATTCGATTTTTGGTCAGATTTCATGTTAAAATTTTATAGACAAAACTTGACTTGGGCATTGGTAAAATCTTTCGGCTTCCATAACTTCGTCAAATGTGACCCGATTTTCAAAAGCAATAGCTTAAAAGTCATGGTTTGGCCCCTAAAATAAAACTGCATTTAAGAAATTACATATAAATAAAATTCGATTTTGGTCAGATTTCATGTTAAAATTTATACACAAAATTGACTTGGGCATTGGTAAGATCTTTCGGCTTCATAACTTCGTCAATGTGACCGATTTTCAAAAGCAATAGCTTAAAGTCATGGTTTGCCCCTAAATAAAACTGCATTTAAGAAATTACATTTAAATAAAATTCGATTTTTGGTCAGATTTCATGTTAAAATTTTATAAACAAAACTTGACTTGGGCATTGGTAAGATCTTTCGGCTTCCATAACTTCGTCAAATGTGACCCGATTTTCAAAGCAATAGCTTAAAAGTCATGGTTTGGCCCCTAAAATAAAACTGCATTTAAGAAATTACATATAAATAAAATTCGATTTTTGGTCAGATTTCATGTTAAAATTTTATAACAAAACTTGACTTGGGCATTGGTAAGATCTTTCGGCTTCCATAACTTCGTCAAATGTGACCCGATTTTCAAAAGCAATAGCTTAAAAGTCATGGTTTGGCCCCTAAAATAAAACTGCATTTAAGAAATTACATATAAATAAAATTCGATTTTTGGTCAGATTTCATGTTAAAATTTTATAGACAAAACTTGACTTGGGCATTGGTAAGATCTTTCGGCTTCCATAACTTCGTCAAATGTGACCCGATTTTCAAAAGCAATAGCTTAAAAGTCATGGTTTGGCCCCTTAAATAAAACTGCATTTAAGAAATTACATATAAATAAAATTCGATTTTTGGTCAGATTTCATGTTAAAATTTTATAACAAAACTTGACTTGGGCATTGGTAAGATCTTTCGGCTTCCATAACTTCGTCAAATGTGACCCGATTTTCAAAAGCAATAGCTTAAAAGTCATGGTTTGACCCCTTAAATAAAACTGCATTTAAGAAATTACATATAAATAAAATTCGATTTTTGGTCAGATTTCATGTTAAAATTTTATAAACAAAACTTGACTTGGGCATTGGTAAGATCTTTCGGCTTCCATAACTTCGTCAAATGTGACCCGATTTTCAAAAGCAATAGCTTAAAAGTCATGGTTTGCCCCTTAAATAAAACTGCATTAAGAAATTACATTTAAATAAAATTCGATTTTTGGTCAGATTTCATGTTAAAATTTTATGAACAAAACTTGACTTGGGCATTGGTAAGATCTTTCGGCTTCCATAACTTCGTCAAATGTGACCCGATTTTCAAAAGCAATAGCTTAAAAGTCATGGTTTGGCCCCTTAAATAAAACTGCATTTAAGAAATTACATTTAAATAAAATTCGATTTTTGGTCAGATTTCATGTTAAAATTTTATGAACAAAACTTGACTTGGGCATTGGTAAGATCTTTCGGCTTCCATAACTTCGTCAAATGTGACCCGATTTTCAAAAGCAATAGCTTAAAAGTCATGGTTTGGCCCCTTAAATAAAACTGCATTTAAGAAATTACATTTAAATAAAATTCGATTTTTGGTCAGATTTCATGTTAAAATTTTATAAACAAACTTGACTTGGGCATTGGTAAGATCTTTCGGCTTCCATAACTTCGTCAAATGTGACCCGATTTTCAAAAGCAATAGCTTAAAAGTCATGGTTTGACCCCTTAAATAAAACTGCATTTAAGAAATTACATTTAAATAAAATTCGATTTTTGGTCAGATTTCATGTTAAAATTTTATGAACAAACTTGACTTGGGCATTGGTAAGATCTTTCGGCTTCCATAACTTCGTCAAATGTGACCCGATTTTCAAAAGCAATAGCTTAAAAGTCATGGTTTGGCCCCTTAAATAAAACTGCATTTAAGAAATTACAGTTAAATAAAATTCGATTTTTGGTCAGATTTCATGTTAAAATTTTATGAACAAAACTTGACTTGGGCATTGGTAAGATCTTTCGGCTTCCATAACTTCGTCAAATGTGACCCGATTTTCAAAAGCAATAGCTTAAAAGTCATGGTTTGACCCCTAAATAAAACTGCATTTAAGAAATTACATTTAAATAAAATTCGATTTTTGGTCAGATTTCATGTTAAATTTTATAAACAAACTTGACTTGGGCATTGGTAAGATCTTTCGGCTTCCATAACTTCGTCAAATGTGACCCGATTTTCAAAAGCAATAGCTTAAAAGTCATGGTTTGACCCCTTAAATAAAACTGCATTTAAGAAATTACATTTAAATAAAATTCGATTTTTGGTCAGATTTCATGTTAAAATTTTATAAACAAAACTTGACTTGGGCATTGGTAAGATCTTTCGGCTTCCATAACTTCGTCAAATGTGACCCGATTTTCAAAAGCAATAGCTTAAAAGTCATGGTTTGACCCCTTAAATAAAACTGCATTTAAGAAATTACATTTAAATAAAATTCGATTTTTGGTCAGATTTCATGTTAAAATTTTATAAACAAAACTTGACTTGGGCATTGGTAAATCTTTCGGCTTCCATAACTTCGTCAAATGTGACCCGATTTTCAAAAGCAATAGCTTAAAAGTCATGGTTTGACCCCTTAAATAAAACTGCATTTAAGAAATTACATTTAAATAAAATTCGATTTTTGGTCAGATTTCATGTTAAAATTTTATAAACAAAACTTGACTTGGGCATTGGTAAAATCTTTCGACTTCCATAACTTCGTCAAATGTGACCCGATTTTCAAAAGCAATAGCTTAAAAGTCATGGTTTGACCCCTAAATAAAACTGCATTAAGAAATTACATTTAAATAAAATTCGATTTTTGGTCAGATTTCATGTTAAAATTTATAACAAAACTTGACTTGGGCATTGGTAAATCTTTAGACTTCCATAACTTCGTCAAATGTGACCCGATTTTCAAAGCAATAGCTTAAAAGTCATGGTTGACCCTTAAATAAAACTGCATTTAAGAAATTACATTTAAATAAATTCGATTTTGGTCAGATTTCATGTTAAAATTTTATAACAAAACTTGACTTGGGCATTGGTAAAATCTTTAGACTTCCATAACTTCGGCAAAACTGACCCGATTTTCAAAAGCAATAGCTTAAAAGTCATGGTTTGACCCCTAAAATAAAACTGCATTTAAGAAATTACATTTAAATAAAATTCGATTTTTGGTCAGATTTCATGTTAAAATTTTATGAACAAAACTTGACTTGGGCATTGGTAAAATCTTTAGACTTCCATAACTTCGTCAAATGTGACCCGATTTTCAAAAGCAATAGCTTAAAAGTCATGGTTTGACCCCTAAAATAAAACTGCATTTAAGAAATTACATTTAAATAAAATTCGATTTTTGGTCAGATTTCATGTTAAAATTTTATGAACAAAACTTGACTTGGGCATTGGTAAATCTTTCGACTTCCATAACTTCGTCAAATGTGACCCGATTTTCAAAAGCAATAGCTTAAAAGTCATGGTTTGACCCCTTAAATAAAACTGCATTTAAGAAATTACATTTAAATAAAATTCGATTTTTGGTCAGATTTCATGTTAAAATTTTATAAACAAAACTTGACTTGGGCATTGGTAAGATCTTTCGACTTCCATAACTTCGTCAAATGTGACCCGATTTTCAAAAGCAATAGCTTAAAAGTCATGGTTTGGCCCCTAAAATAAAACTGCATTTAAGAAATTACATTTAAATAAAATTCGATTTTTGGTCAGATTTCATGTTAAAATTTTATGAACAAAACTTGACTTGGGCATTGGTAAGATCTTTCGACTTCCATAACTTCGTCAAATGTGACCCGATTTTCAAAAGCAATAGCTTAAAAGTCATGGTTTGACCCCTTAAATAAAACTGCATTTAAGAAATTACATTTAAATAAAATTCGATTTTTGGTCAGATTTCATGTTAAAATTTTATGAACAAAACTTGACTTGGGCATTGGTAAGATCTTTCGGCTTCCATAACTTCGTCAAATGTGACCCGATTTTCAAAAGCAATAGCTTAAAAGTCATGGTTTGGCCCCTAAAATAAAACTGCATTTAAGAAATTACATTTAAATAAAATTCGATTTTTGGTCAGATTTCATGTTAAAATTTTATGAACAAAACTTGACTTGGCATTGGTAATATCTTTCGACTTCCATAACTTCGTC
>JARNME010000404.1:13184552-13223924 GCA_030179655.1 Scaptomyza flava
GGTCAGATTTCATGTTAAAATTTTATAAACAAAACTTGACTTGGGCATTGGTAAGATCTTTCGGCTTCCATAACTTCGTCAAATGTGACCCGATTTTCAAAAGCAATAGCTTAAAAGTCATGGTTTGGCCCCTAAAATAAAACTGCATTTAAGAAATTACATTTAAATAAAATTCGATTTTGGTCAGATTTCATGTTAAAATTTTATAAACAAAACTTGACTTGGGCATTGGTAAGATCTTTCGACTTCCATAACTTCGTCAAATGTGACCCGATTTTCAAAAGCAATAGCTTAAAAGTCATGGTTTGACCCCTTAAATAAAACTGCATTTAAGAAATTACATTTAAATAAAATTCGATTTTTGGTCAGATTTCATGTTAAAATTTTATAAACAAAACTTGACTTGGGCATTGGTAAAATCTTTGGCTTCCATAACTTCGTCAAATGTGACCCGATTTTCAAAAGCAATAGCTTAAAAGTCATGGTTTGACCCCTTAAATAAAACTGCATTTAAGAAATTACATTTAAATAAAATTCGATTTTTGGTCAGATTTCATGTTAAAATTTTATGAACAAAACTTGACTTGGGCATTGGTAAGATCTTTCGGCTTCCATAACTTCGTCAAATGTGACCCGATTTTCAAAAGCAATAGCTTAAAAGTCATGGTTTGACCCCTTAAATAAAACAGCATTTAAGAAATTACATTTAAATAAAATTCGATTTTTGGTCAGATTTCATGTTAAAATTTTATGAACAAAACTTGACTTGGGCATTGGTAAAATCTTTCGACTTCCATAACTTCGGCAAAACTGACCCGATTTTCAAAAGCAATAGCTTAAAAGTCATGGTTTGACCCCTAAATAAAACTGCATTTAAGAAATTACATTTAAATAAAATTCGATTTTTGGTCAGATTTCATGTTAAAATTTTATAAACAAAACTTGACTTGGGCATTGGTAAAATCTTTCGGCTTCCATAACTTCGTCAAATGTGACCCGATTTTCAAAAGCAATACCTTAAAAGTCATGGTTTGACCCCTTAAATAAAACTGCATTTAAGAAATTACATTTAAATAAAATTCGATTTTGGTCAGATTTCATGTTAAAATTTTATAAACAAAACTTGACTTGGGCATTGGTAAGATCTTTCGGCTTCCATAACTTCGTCAAATGTGACCCGATTTTCAAAAGCAATAGCTTAAAAGTCATGGTTTGACCCCTTAAATAAAACTGCATTTAAGAAATTACATCTAAATAAAATTCGATTTTTGGTCAGATTTCATGTTAAAATTTTATAAACAAAACTTGACTTGGGCATTGGTAAGATCTTTCGGCTTCCATAACTTCGTCAAATGTGACCCGATTTTCAAAAGCAATACCTTAAAAGTCATGGTTTGGCCCCTAAAATAAAACTGCATTTAAGAAATTACATTTAAATAAAATTCGATTTTGGTCAGATTTCATGTTAAAATTTTATAAACAAAACTTGACTTGGGCATTGGTAAGATCTTTCGGCTTCCATAACTTCGTCAAATATGACCCGATTTTCAAAAGCAATAGCTTAAAAGTCATGGTTTGGCCCCTAAAATAAAACTGCATTTAAGAAATTACATTTAAATAAAATTCGATTTTTGGTTAGATTTCATGTTAAAATTTTATAAACAAAACTTGACTTGGGCATTGGTAAGATCTTTCGGCTTCCATAACTTCGTCAAATATGACCCGATTTTCAAAAGCAATAGCTTAAAAGTCATGGTTTGACCCCTTAAATAAAACTGCATTTAAGAAATTACATTTAAATAAAATTCGATTTTTGGTCAGATTTCATGTTAAAATTTTATAAACAAAACTTGACTTGGGCATTGGTAAGATCTTTCGGCTTCCATAACTTCGTCAAATGTGACCCGATTTTCAAAAGCAATACCTTAAAAGTGATGGTTTGGCCCCTAAAATAAAACTGCATTTAAGAAATTACATTTAAATAAAATTCGATTTTTGGTCAGATTTCATGTTAAAATTTTATAAACAAAACTTGACTTGGGCATTGGTAAGATCTTTCGGCTTCCATAACTTCGTCAAATGTGACCCGATTTTCAAAAGCAATAGCTTAAAAGTCATGGTTTGGCCCCTAAAATAAAACTGCATTTAAGAAATTACATTTAAATAAAATTCGATTTTTGGTCAGATTTCATGTTAAAATTTTATAAACAAAACTTGACTTGGGCATTGGTAAGATCTTTCGGCTTCCATAACTTCGTCAAATGTGACCCGATTTTCAAAAGCAATACCTTAAAAGTGATGGTTTGGCCCCTAAAATAAAACTGCATTTAAGAAATTACATTTAAATAAAATTCGATTTTTGGTCAGATTTCATGTTAAAATTTTATACACAAAAATTGACTTGGGCATTGGTAAGATATTTCGACTTCCATAACTTCGGCAAAACTGACCCGATTTTCAAAAGCAATAGCTTAGAAGTCATGGTTTGGCCCCTAAAATAAAACTGCATTTAAGAAATTACATTTAAATAAAATTCGATTTTTGGTCAGATTTCATGTTAAAATTTTATAAACAAAACTTGACTTGGGCATTGGTAAGATCTTTCGGCTTCCATAACTTCGTCAAATGTGACCCGATTTTCAAAAGCAATACCTTAAAAGTCATGGTTTGACCCCTAAAATAAAACTGCATTTAAGAAATTACAGTTAAATAAAATTCGATTTTTGGTCAGATTTCATGTTAAAATTTTATGAACAAAACTTGACTTGGGCATTGGTAAGATCTTTCGGCTTCCATAACTTCGTCAAATGTGACCCGATTTTCAAAAGCAATAGCTTAAAAGTCATGGTTTGGCCCCTTAAATAAAACTGCATTTAAGAAATTACATTTAAATAAAATTCGATTTTTGGTCAGATTTCATGTTAAAATTTTATGAACAAAACTTGACTTGGGCATTGGTAAAATCTTTAGACTTCCATAACTTCGGCAAAACTGACCCGATTTTCAAAAGCAATAGCTTAAAAGTCATGGTTTGACCCCTTAAATAAAACTGCATTTAAGAAATTACATTTAAATAAAATTCGATTTTTGGTCAGATTTCATGTTAAAATTTTATAAACAAAACTTGACTTGGGCATTGGTAAGATCTTTCGGCTTCCATAACTTCGTCAAATGTGACCCGATTTTCAAAAGCAATACCTTAAAAGTGATGGTTTGGCCCCTAAAATAAAACTGCATTTAAGAAATTACATTTAAATAAAATTCGATTTTGGTTAGATTTCATGTTAAAATTTTATAAACAAAACTTGACTTGGGCATTGGTAAGATCTTTCGGCTTCCATAACTTCGTCAAATGTGACCCGATTTCCAAAAGCAATAGCTTAAAAGTCATGGTTTGGCCCCTAAAATAAAACTGCGTTTAAGAAATTACATTTAAATAAAATTCGATTTTTGGTCAGATTTCATGTTAAAATTTTATAAACAAAACTTGACTTGGGCATTGGTAAGATCTTTCGGCTTCCATAACTTCGTCAAATGCGACCCGATTTTCAAAAGCAATAGCTTAAAAGTCATGGTTTGGTCCCTAAAATAAAACTGCATTTAAGAAATTACATTTAAATAAAATTCGATTTTTGGTCAGATTTCATGTTAAAATTTTATGAACAAAACTTGACTTGGGCATTGGTAAAATCTTTAGACTTCCATAACTTCGGCAAAACTTACCCGATTTTCAAAAGCAATAGCTTAAAAGTCATGGTTTGACCCCTAAAATAAAACTGCATTTAAGAAATTACAGTTAAATAAAATGAGATTTTTGGTCAGATTTCATGTTAAAATTTTATAAACAAAACTTGGCTTGGGCATTGGTAAGATCTTTCGGCTTCCATAACTTCGTCAAATGTGACCCGATTTTCAAAAGCAATAGCTTAAAAGTCATGGTTTGGCCCCTAAAATAAAACTGCATTTAAGAAATTACATATAAATAAAATTCGATTTTTGGTCAGATTTCATGTTAAAATTTTATGAACAAAACTTGACTTGGGCATTGGTAAGACCTTTCGGCTTCCATAACTTCGTCAAATGCGACCCGATTTTCAAAAGCAATAGCTTAAAAGTCATGGTTTGGCCCCTAAAATAAAACTGCATTTAAGAAATTACAGTTAAATAAAATTCGATTTTTGGTCAGATTTCATGTTAAATTTTATAAACAAAACTTGACTTGGGCATTGGTAAAATCTTTCGGCTTCCATAACTTCGTCAAATGTGACCCGATTTTCAAAAGCAATACCTTAAAAGTGATGGTTTGGCCCCTAAAATAAAACTGCATTTAAGAAATTACATTTAAATAAAATTCGATTTTTGGTCAGATTTCATGTTAAAATTTTATGAACAAAACTTGACTTGGGCATTGGTAAAATCTTTAGACTTCCATAACTTCGGCAAAACTTACCCGATTTTCAAAAGCAATACCTTAAAAGTCATGGTTTGACCCCTTAAATAAAACTGCATTTAAGAAATTACATATAAATAAAATTCGATTTTTGGTCAGATTTCATGTTAAAATTTTATAAACAAAACTTGACTTGGGCATTGGTAAGATCTTTCGGCTTCCATAACTTCGTCAAATGTGACCCGATTTTCAAAAGCAATAGCTTAAAAGTCATGGTTTGACCCTTTAAATAAAACTGTATTTAAGAAATTACATTTAAATAAAATTCGATTTTTGGTCAGATTTCATGTTAAAATGTTATAAACAAAACTTGACTTGGGCATTGGTAAGATCTTTCGGCTTCCATAACTTCGTCAAATGTGACCCGATTTTCAAAAGCAATACCTTAAAAGTGATGGTTTGGCCCCTAAAATAAAACTGCATTTAAGAAATTACATATAAATAAAATTCGATTTTTGGTCAGATTTCATGTTAAAATTTTATGAACAAAACTTGACTTGGGCATTGGTAAAATCTTTAGACTTCCATAACTTCGGCAAAACTTACCCGATTTTCAAAAGCAATAGCTTAAAAGTCATGGTTTGACCCTTTAAATAAAACTGCATTTAAGAAATTACATATAAATAAAATTAGATTTTTGGTCAGATTTCATGTTAAAATTTTATAAACAAAACTTGACTTGGGCATTGGTAAGATCTTTCGGCTTCCATAACTTCGTCAAATGTGACCCGATTTTCAAAAGCAATACCTTAAAAGTGATGGTTTGACCCCTAAATAAAACTGCATTTAAGAAATTACAGTTAAATAAAATTCGATTTTTGGTCAGATTTCATGTTAAAATTTTATGAACAAAACTTGACTTGGGCATTGGTAAGATCTTTCGGCTTCCATAACTTCGTCAAATGTGACCCGATTTTCAAAAGCAATAGCTTAAAAGTCATGGTTTGGCCCCTTAAATAAAACTGCATTTAAGAAATTACATTTAAATAAAATTCGATTTTTGGTCAGATTTCATGTTAAAATTTTATGAACAAAACTTGACTTGGGCATTGGTAAAATCTTTAGACTTCCATAACTTCGGCAAACTTACCCGATTTTCAAAAGCAATAGCTTAAAAGTCATGGTTTGACCCCTTAAATAAAACTGCATTTAAGAAATTACATTTAAATAAAATTCGATTTTTGGTCAGATTTCATGTTAAAATTTTATAAACAAAACTTGACTTGGGCATTGGTAAGATCTTTCGGCTTCCATAACTTCGTCAAATGTGACCCGATTTTCAAAAGCAATACCTTAAAAGTGATGGTTTGGCCCCTAAAATAAAACTGCATTTAAGAAATTACATTTAAATAAAATTCGATTTTGGTCAGATTTCATGTTAAAATTTTATAAACAAAACTTGACTTGGGCATTGGTAAGATCTTTCGGCTTCCATAACTTCGTCAAATGTGACCCGATTTCCAAAAGCAATAGCTTAAAAGTCATGGTTTGGCCCCTAAAATAAAACTGCATTTAAGAAATTACATTTAAATAAAATTCGATTTTTGGTCAGATTTCATGTTAAAATTTTATAAACAAAACTTGACTTGGGCATTGGTAAGATCTTTCGGCTTCCATAACTTCGTCAAATGCGACCCGATTTTCAAAAGCAATAGCTTAAAAGTCATGGTTTGGTCCCTAAAATAAAACTGCATTTAAGAAATTACATTTAAATAAAATTCGATTTTTGGTCAGATTTCATGTTAAAATTTATGAACAAAACTTGACTTGGGCATTGGTAAAATCTTTAGACTTCCATAACTTCGGCAAAACTTACCCGATTTTCAAAGCAATAGCTTTAAAGTCATGGTTTGACCCCTAAAATAAAACTGAATTTAAGAAATTGCAGTTAAATAAAATGAGATTTTTGGTCAGATTTCATGTTAAAATTTTATAAACAAAACTTGACTTGGGCATTGGTAAGATCTTTCGGCTTCCATAACTTCGTCAAATGTGACCCGATTTTCAAAAGCAATAGCTTAAAAGTCATGGTTTGGCCCCTAAAATAAAACTGCATTTAAGAAATTACATATAAATAAAATTCGATTTTTGGTCAGATTTCATGTTAAAATTTTATGAACAAAACTTGACTTGGGCATTGGTAAGACCTTTCGGCTTCCATAACTTCGTCAAATGTGACCCGATTTTCAAAAGCAATAGCTTAAAAGTCATGGTTTGGCCCCTAAAATAAAACTGCATTTAAGAAATTACAGTTAAATAAAATTCGATTTTTGGTCAGATTTCATGTTAAAATTTTATAAACAAAACTTGACTTGGGCATTGGTAAAATCTTTCGGCTTCCATAACTTCGTCAAATGTGACCCGATTTTCAAAAGCAATACCTTAAAAGTGATGGTTTGGCCCCTAAAATAAAACTGCATTTAAGAAATTACATTTAAATAAAATTCGATTTTTGGTCAGATTTCATGTTAAAATTTTATGAACAAAACTTGACTTGGGCATTGGTAAAATCTTTAGACTTCCATAACTTCGGCAAAACTTACCCGATTTTCAAAAGCAATACCTTAAAAGTCATGGTTTGACCCCTTAAATAAAACTGCATTTAAGAAATTACATATAAATAAAATTCGATTTTTGGTCAGATTTCATGTTAAAATTTTATAAACAAAACTTGACTTGGGCATTGGTAAGATCTTTCGGCTTCCATAACTTCGTCAAATGTGACCCGATTTTCAAAAGCAATAGCTTAAAAGTCATGGTTTGACCCTTAAAATAAATCTATATTTAAGAAATTACATTTAAATAAAATTCGATTTTTGGTCAGATTTCATGTTAAAATTTTATAAACAAAACTTGACTTGGGCATTGGTAAGATCTTTCGGCTTCCATAACTTCGTCAAATGTGACCCGATTTTCAAAAGCAATACCTTAAAAGTCATGGTTTGGCCCCTAAAATAAAACTGCATTTAAGAAATTACATTTAAATAAAATTCGATTTTTGGTCAGATTTCATGTTAAAATTTTATGAACAAAACTTGACTTGGGCATTGGTAAAATCTTTAGACTTCCATAACTTCGGCAAAACTTACCCGATTTTCAAAAGCAATAGCTTAAAAGTCATGGTTTGACCCCTAAAATAAAACTGCATTTAAGAAATTACATTTAAATAAAATTCGATTTTTGGTCAGATTTCATGTTAAAATTTTTTAAACAAAACTTGACTTGGGCATTGGTAAAATCTTTAGACTTCCATAACTTCGTCAAATGTGACCCGATTTTCAAAAGCAATACCTTAAAAGTCATGGTTTGACCCCTAAAATAAAACTGAATTTAAGAAATTACATTTAAATAAAATTCAATTTTTGGTCAGATTTCATGTTAAAATTTTATGAACAAAACTTGACTTGGGCATTGGTAAAATCTTTAGACTTCCATAACTTCGGCAAAACTTACCCGATTTTCAAAAGCAATAGCTTAAAAGTCATGGTTTGACCCTTTAAATAAAACTGCATTTAAGAAATTACATATAAATAAAATTAGATTTTTGGTCAGATTTCATGTTAAAATTTTATAAACAAAACTTGACTTGGGCATTGGTAAAATCTTTCGGCTTCCATAACTTCGGCAAAACTGACCCGATTTTCAAAGCAATAGCTTAAAAGTCATGGTTTGACCCTTTAAATAAAACTGCATTTAAGAAATTACATATAAATAAAATTAGATTTTTGGTCAGATTTCATGTTAAAATTTTATGAACAAAACTTGACTTGGGCATTGGTAAAATCTTTAGACTTCCATAACTTCGTCAAATGTGACCCGATTTTCAAAAGCAATACCTTAAAAGTCATGGTTTGACCCCTAAAATAAAACTGGATTTAAGAACTTACATATAAATAAAATTAGATTTTTGGTCAGATTTCATGTTAAAATTTTATGAACAAAACTTGACTTGGGCATTGGTAAAATCTTTAGACTTCCATAACTTCGGCAAAACTTACCCGATTTTCAAAGCAATAGATTAAAAGTCATGGTTTGACCCCTTAAATAAAACTGCATTTAAGAAATTACATATAAATAAAATTAGATTTTTGGTCAGATTTCATGTTAAAATTTTATAAACAAAACTTGACTTGGGCATTGGTAAGATCTTTCGGCTTCCATAACTTCGTCAAATGTGACCCTATTTTCAAAAGCAATACCTTAAAAGTCATGGTTTGACCCCTAAAATAAAACTGCATTTAAGAAATTACATTTAAATAAAATTCGATTTTTGGTCAGATTTCATGTTAAAATTTTATAAACAAAACTTGACTTGGGCATTGGTAAGATCTTTCGGCTTCCATAACTTCGTCAAATGTGACCCGATTTTCAAAAGCAATAGCTTAAAAGTCATGGTTTGACCCCTAAAATAAAACTGCATTTAAGAAATTACATTTAAATAAAATTCGATTTTTGGTCAGATTTCTTGTTAAAATTTTATAAACAAAACTTGACTTGGGCATTGGTAAGATCTTTCGGCTTCCATAACTTCGTCAAATGTGACCCGATTTTCAAAAGCAATACCTTAAAAGTCATGGTTTGACCCCTTAAATAAAACTGCATTTAAGAAATTACATTTAAATAAAATTCGATTTTTGGTCAGATTTCATGTTAAAATTTTATAAACAAAACTTGACTTGGGCTTTGGTAAGATCTTTCGGCTTCCATAACTTCGTCAAATGTGACCCGATTTTCAAAAGCAATAGCTTAAAAGTCATGGTTTGACCCTTTAAATAAAACTGCATTTAAGAAATTACATATAAATAAAATTCGAATTTTGGTCAGATTTCATGTTAAAATTTTATAAACAAAACTTGACTTGGGCATTGGTAAGATCTTTCGGCTTCCATAACTTCGTCAAATGTGACCCGATTTTCAAAAGCAATACCTTAAAAGTCATGGTTTGACCCCTAAAATAAAACTGCATTTAAGAAATTACATTTAAATAAAATTCGATTTTGGTCAGATTTCATGTTAAAATTTTATAAACAAAACTTGACTTGGGCATTGGAGAGATCTTTCGGCTTCCATAACTTCGTCAAATGTGACCCGATTTTCAAAAGCAATACCTTAAAAGTCATGGTTTGACCCCTAAAATAAAACTGCATTTAAGAAATTACATTTAAATAAAATTCGATTTTTGGTCAGATTTCATGTTAAAATTTTATAAACAAAACTTGACTTGGGCATTGGTAAGATCTTTCGGCTTCCATAACTTCGTCAAATGTGACCCGATTTTCAAAAGCAATACCTTAAAAGTGATGGTTTGGCCCCTAAAATAAAACTGCATTTAAGAAATTACATTTAAATAAAATTCGATTTTGGTCAGATTTCATGTTAAAATTTTATAAACAAAACTTGACTTGGGCATTGGTAAGATCTTTCGGCTTCCATAACTTCGTCAAATGTGACCCGATTTTCAAAGCAATACCTTAAAAGTGATGGTTTGGCCCCTAAAATAAAACTGCATTTAAGAAATTACATTTAAATAAAATTCGATTTTTGGTAAGATTTCATGTTAAAATTTTATAAACAAAACTTGACTTGGGCATTGGTAAAATCTTTAGACTTCCATAACTTCGGCAAAACTTACCCGATTTTCAAAAGCAATAGCTTAAAAGTCATGGTTTGACCCCTTAAATAAAACTGCATTTAAGAAATTACATTTAAATAAAATTCGATTTTTGGTCAGATTTCATGTTAAAATTTTATAAACAAAACTTGACTTGGGCATTGGTAAGATCTTTCGGCTTCCATAACTTCGTCAAATATGACCCGATTTTCAAAAGCAATAGCTTAAAAGTCATGGTTTGGCCCCTAAAATAAAACTGCATTTAAGAAATTACATTTAAATAAAATTCGATTTTTGGTTAGATTTCATGTTAAAATTTTATAAACAAAACTTGACTTGGGCATTGGTAAGATCTTTCGGCTTCCATAACTTCGTCAAATATGACCCGATTTTCAAAAGCAATAGCTTAAAAGTCATGGTTTGGCCCCTAAAATAAAACTGCATTTAAGAAATTACATTTAAATAAAATTCGATTTTTGGTCAGATTTCATGTTAAAATTTTATAAACAAAACTTGACTTGGGCATTGCTATAATCTTCCAACTTCCCTAACTTCGTCAAAACTGACCCGATTTTCAAAAGCAATGTCTGAAACTCATGGTTTGACCCCTAGAATAGAAATGCATTTAAATATTTGCATTAAAATAAAATTCGATTTATGATCAGAACGCATGTTAAGGTTTTATGCCAAAAAATCACCTTGGGCATTGGTTAAATCTTTCGCCTGAAGGTTTTTAGCATCTGATTTAATCGTTAATTTCGCAGATGTTACCTGTTTAGTATGAATGTACAGATGTATGATTATATATTTTTTCAATGGTTGTTATACTTGTTTTAACCCTAAGCCATCAATCAAGAGCTAACAGCTTCCATGAACAGTGGACAATAAACTAGTCAGAAGCTGAGTTTCTAAAAATACATATTTTCACACTTAAAATTATTAAATAACTTACTGCAGAGGACTGAATCCCAATTCCAAAAGAAGTTTATTTGGGTGCGTGTGGGTATCTCATCAAAGAAGCGCGTACTTTAAAATGTTAAACAGAATGGGAATGCGATTGCGAATTCACGGCATACACACAAACAGAGCAGGAGATTGGGAGAAGTTGGGAGCTATGATGTTGAGGTTGAAGAGATGGCCGTGTATATATAAACACAAAGATGTTGGTTATTGTCTGCATGTTAAAGCATTCAGCAATTTTCCTTTTGTTATCGGTGCGTATATCCTTTATTCTCCTGTAGGCGCCAACTTTTCAATCAACATCCCAGACAGCAGCTGGCATCTGGAGTGAGAGTAACGCAACCAACAAACAATCAGTTATACCCAAAAGCGTAATCGATTTTCAGCAGGTAGCTTCATCCGCAGGGCTGATGGATTAATATGGAAAAATGTTTTGCCAAACCGAAACAAGCAAATCCTTTTGTCCAACACGCACCCAAAAGAGTGTACACAGAGCAGTGTTGCCAATTCCGCGTTTTTCCCGTCAGATCTGGCTTTTTTCAAAACGAGATTGCGGGAAAATTTTTCAAATATTGTATGGGACAGCTTTTTTCTGTACGAGTCATTTGGTATCATTTGTATGTAAATAGCTTTTTTTGCTTTATTTTTTCGCATTTCTAGCTTTTTTTGCTCAAAAAAAGTTGGCAACACTGACACAGAGGTTCATTAAAAAAGTAATTTGTTATTGTTATTTTATGTTTTTAAGCCGCCCCAGGACATCAATGTAACATGTGGCAAAAGTAATTGTTGTTCATTCTCCAGTTTTTCCCTTTCACTTATTTTTTTAAGTGTTTTGTTTTACAAACCGACTACGCCTCCTTTTTAAATACGGGTAGATTAGCAAAAAAACTTAATTTGCATATGAAACAGTTATACATATATGAGATAATGATGATTAAGTTAATGATTTTGAAAACATATATATATAAACACAAGAATTTTAAGTATTTTCACATAAAATGTCCACAGTACTAAAATATTTATTTAAATTGAAATCACACCTATTGATGAAAAAATGTCCACCCAAAATGAGAGCATTGAAGTTTCGTATTGTGTTTGATACAAGTTTCATCACTTGAAGCGCCAGCAGACTTTATTTTTGTTAATATATGTTGAAACTTATTTTTTTACTACTGCGCTTCATGGGACACATCATGGTGTGCAGAAGAATATTACACAACAAATAGTTCAGTGCTCATTGACTTAATTACTTATTATTGTTGTAAAACTACAAAAGTTGGAAATAATAACTAGTTATTTATGTTATGTTTGACATTGCAAATTATTTTTACACTTTTAGCGTTGAAAAGTAAAAAAAAGCCATACTGCGCATCACTGACAACAGAGGACAGCACTGACAGAAACGGGACCTGGTGACACGCGCGCATAATGAGAGAGAGGATCGCTCACCAAAACATGACAAAGAGAGTCTGCGCATCGTCAGAAAGAGACTACACACGGCAGAGGTATCGAGTGCTGATGTCAGAGCAGGATACAGCAGTTGGGAAAAGCACCGTTAGTAGATGAAGGGCAGAAGCAGCAGCAGCGATCACGACTGAGAAAGAGTACAGCGCCGTGAAAAGGCTCGCGTCAAATCAGTTTGCGTCGGGAGTCGGGCTGAGTCTGAGTCGCGATTATTTGGAGTACAAAAGTGCGTGTGGACGTGCAGAGAAAGCGGCGCGGAAAACGCCAAGTAGTGCTAACCAAGAAAATATAAAATCACGCGAGTGCAACTATACAAGGCTGCGACGCGAAAGACTTCAATAAAAGAACACTGAACACAGAATGGAACGCAAAACACCAGGAAAAGACAAGGCGGAAGATATGGAGCGCGGGTAAGCTCGATTCTTCTTATTAAAAAGGTTTTGTGGGAGGGTGGGAGGGGGGGAGGGTGTTACAGTTTTGCATTGCTGCGGTGTGTTAAACAGAAAAAAAGCTGGAATAAAATGTGTGAACAAGCGTTGTAGTATTGTGTATTGTTGCGGTGTGTTAAACGGAAAAATGCTCTAGAATAAAATGTTTAAAAACAAGCGTAGTAGTATCCCCTTTCTCTTTGGTAATAATTTTGGAAGCACGCTTTGCGCTCTAAAGGCATACGGCATTGCCCGGCTCACTTGCAGAGGTGCATCACAACTTAATAGATAAAGTCATTTATCTTCTGCCAAAAGCGTTAAAATAAACGGCATAAGCGACCATGTGTACGAGACATAAAATATGATGACTGGGCTGCTGTTGCTTCTCCGCTTACTTCTTCTTCTCCTATTTCTTTCGCTTTCCCATGGAATCAACATTATGTTGGAGGTGAAATCAACTCTTTGGTAGAGCAACATCCGTTTGACGCTCTCTCACTCTCTAGTTGAAAACAAGCGTGTAATTAGAAATGTAAAGAGAGACATCCAGACATCAACCCAGTCAGTCAGTCAGCAGTGCAAAAGTCATGACTATGTCGCAAATGAAATGTGCACATGCAAAAAGAAAATTGCAAATCAAAATGAAGCAAATTTCTCATACAAGCAGGTAGGTTCATTGCTATGGGGCGAATTTTTATTATTATGTTCCGTCTGAAAGTCACAACAATGAGCAACATAAAAAGTTCTGTATGTATAATTGCTACTTTTTCGCTTCCGTTACAAGGGAAACTGAATTTGCATGTGACATTTGCGGCAGAACTTCGTTGGGACTAACCAAAGTGAAGTGGGGAGGTGGAATTTGAAATCTTGAAATTGGGTTTGATTTTTATTTAATGTAAAAATTCTTTTTGTCATTAAATTTGAAAGTATGTTGACCCAAACGCTTAGACAATAAACTGAATTTCATTAAAAGTTCTAAACAAAATTATTCAGGAAAGTAACCAAAAGAAGAATAAAAAGTCAGAGCAACAGCAAAACCAAAATCTTTACAACTAAACTTAATATTTAAAATTCAAAAAATAAAAGAAATTAGCTTTCTATGGTTTCCAATGTTGCGGGGAACTTGACAGCAACATGTTATTAAAAAATTTATTTTTGTAATATGCTTAAAATCTCGTCAAAAATTAACAACTTGTTAATTTTCAAAAGAAATTGGTTATCTTAATAAATTAGTCTGAGAACTGCGAACATGGTATTTTTAAATCATGATGTCTTCTATGCTGTTTTAACATTTCCGCTTTAAAGAGTCGCAGAAGATAGTAAAAAAAAAACAGCTCAACACAACAACACACAACGCACACGCATATAATTCTTTCAACTTGTGAAGGCGTTTGCTTTCCATATACAACAATCTTGCACATAGAAGCGAAACAGGCACTCTCTGAGGTATTGCTGCATTACAACAACTACTTTCACAGCATCATTTTTCTCGCTGTGTCAGTTTGAAACATATACATATAAATAAAATAAATGTAGGTGAAAATAAACAGTGACAACATGGTCTGACTTTTTTTGTGAACTTTGTGAAATTTCTAAAACAGACGAACTGAATTCATTCCTGCTTCGGTTATGCCTTTTACCAAGGATTTAGTTTGAGGCTGGGTTGTGGTTGATTTACTACGAAAATTTCAACGTTACGTTTATCAATAGCCCGACGCAGTGAGGCAAGCAACGAGTCATGCTGTGGCATGTAGTGGGTGTTAAAATAAGAGTATTGAATTAAAAGTTTGACGTCTGTCAGTTCAAGGGCAAACATGACACCCAATTTTCTGCTAAGATTTAGCTTTAGATATGCTTAAATATAAAAATCTATAAAGCGCCTTTCTTGTTGTTCACAACATTGTTGCATAAAATTCTGTCGGGAAAATGTTGCCAATCATAAAGTCTCAGTTACTTCTCACAATTTTTCCCTAATCATAGCTACTTTTTTTTTTGGCAGTTATATGGCACATGAAGAAAAACGCCATTTGCATTCTTGCCGGCGCATAAATAAATAGAGCGCAATTTATGTGTGCATCTATTAAAGTATTTTGCTTGTGTGTGTGGTTTTTGTTGTTAAGGGACGCCTGCACTTGTCACACGTTATCTTCTTCCAAGCATGTGAATGTATGTGTGAGATTATTTACATATGCTTATAAGTTTACTTGTGTGTGCGGTTTGCCCTCGTTGTGAATGTAAAAAAGCGCAAGCGAGCTAAATAAGAATGGAAAAAAAACATAAACAACAAAAAGACAACATGCGAAGCAGGAAAAAACAAAAAAGAGGCCATAGGCAATGCCAAAAGCAGTTAGAAGACACAGAAGAAGTTATTTTATGTACGGAGAGAATATGACTAAAGCTATTATTTTCACTTGCACTCGAACAGCTTTCTCTGTTTCTCTCTTCCTCTTGACACTGCCCCATTAATTTAAAATTTTATCTAGTTGTGAGGCTATAGGCAATCGAACTAACAAGGAACCAAAAGAAATGCAAATCTTGTTGAAGACAAAAAAAAAAGACTTAAAAGAAATAAACACAAATACAAGTAATAGAAAATAATTGGAATTCAGAAGTTTAACAATGAGGCTCTTCTTAAATTTATATAAATAATATATATCATTATTTAAGTTAGAAAAATTTTTAGTACTACATTTAAAGTTGTTCATAACAATTAAAATAACATTTAGAAAAATTGTATTTCCAATGTCTTCCAACATATGCAAATGCAATGCCTCGCCGTTTGCTTAAACTAAAAACTTTCTTTGTACATCAAACGGAATTTTTCTAAGTCTTAATGACTTTTCGCGTAGTTCAATCAACTGGCCTTAGCACATACCGGTAACCCCTTTAATTTAAGTTGCATATTTTTTTATGAATATTTAAGCAAAATAATTTAACAAGAAACATTTCTTAGGTTGTGGAAATTTTTTGACATATATTAGCATGCATTTTTGGGTTTTTTTTTAATGAATTGCAAAACTTTAAATGAACATTTTTGTGTATGTCAGCCGAATACAGCAATCAATAAAGTGCCAAACTATGAGTTGCTCTGCAGACAAAGGTAAAGCTTCGATTTTGTCTTATTGAAAAATATTGAAGGAACCGAAAAGAGGGTCGAGTTGAGAATCAGACTAAAGAAATGTAAGAAAGACGGCGACACTTAAATTTGTAGTAGATTTTTCTGATTTATCACCCGATATTCGGGCCTTGTGTAGCCCAAAGTGATTGCATGGGGTATCAACAATAAGAGAGCTCGTCTTTCTCACACTCTCACACACAAACAAAGTAAAAGTAGAAGTTATAACAGTCGTACAAGCTAAGAAAAAAACACGCACAAACACACAACAACTTTAATAAAATCGATTCTGTAGCTGGGGAAAATGTCAAAACGAGACGAAAAAGCAGCTTAAAATGAAATCAAGTTTTTAGTATTATATTTTTAAGATTAACTTAACATTTAACACAGAGCACTTCAAGGCATAGCTAAAGGGCAGTGTAAATCAATAAACATGATTTGTTGTCAGTTCTCATGGGTTATGTGAAATCTAACAAGTGGCTGCATCGACAAATGTTGCACTGAGAGTTGGCATCAGAAACTGTAAGGATTCTTATTGAATAATTTTTCATTTATTATTACAGATTTATAGCTTTAAATGACTATGTTTTTTATCCATGTTAGACATGACACTTATTTATATTTACAACTTTCTAATTAAACAACTTTCTCTGAAATTCATGCGATGTTTTTCCTGCATAACTATGTTTTGCTGAAATAGCTTAGGGACAAAATTTAATTTCTAAGTATATGTCACAAAATAAGTTTTGCAAGGAAATCTCTAAAATAAATTCTTAAGAATTTTAAGTAAATTTCACAAATAACACAAGTTTTTAGAGCCTTTGCAAATGTTACCTACGGCAACTAAATTAATATAAAATGTTCCAACACTATTTAAACTTAAAAAAAAAATTTTGGCGTAAAGTTTTGAAATCTGAATTTCAATTTGTATTTTTTCTGCAATTTACATGAAGCATTTGCCTATTTTTGAAACAATCTAATTCTTTTTGATATATTTACTGGTAGATTTCAATAAATTATTATGAGCTCTTACGTTGAAAATATATTTTCCAAATGGCAAATTCAAATTAAATGCCGAACAAAGCATATAGCGCCTATGCTTTTGGTACGCAACGTAAAGTAAAGTGAGCAACGATAAAAATGACGAAAAACAGAGTCGAACAACGATGTTAGCAGAGAAAACATCTACAGGCGACGCGACAAATGTTAACAATGCGGCTGTTGCCACACAACTGAGGCGACAGGATGCAATTCCTATTGCCAGCAAGCGGCTGCGGAACGAAATGGAACTAAAACAGGCAACGAAACGAAGGCAAACAGATTACACGAAGTCAAGTTTCCCACATAAAACATCTGTTTGCAACACAGAACAACACAACAGCAAATAAAGAACAAAAGAAAGACATTAAATGCGAAAGAGAGAATCAGAAAGAAAGCAAAGTAATACAAAGCGGCTAACTAACTTTCCGCTAAGGATTTCACCAACTCCCCTAAGGGAATTAATTGTATTATTTGCTTATAAAAAATAGTTACAGGTAGAAAACTCTGTTAAAGCAATAGAACCTTTTTGGCCCTTGCTTTCTGGTGTCGGGGCAGTTAAATATAAATATCCTTTTGAAGCCTTGCTCCTAGACTAAACTGGCGCCTGCGCTGCATACGAGGTACAAATGCCTATGCCAAAATAGGCCTAAGCGAATCAACATTAAGCAAAAGTTCAAAGGATTTTGAACCATTGCCAAAAACACGACGCGACGAAACAAAGCTGATGTAGCGAAAGCAGAAGAAGCAGCTGCACGGATAAAACGAGAATCGGACGAATAGACCGAAAGCGGCATGAAGTTAAAACACAAAACGGAATGTGCAAAACAAACACAAAATGGAAGCGAAATCACGTGGCACAACACACAAAGCTGGCATCTTGCTTACGTCTGTAGATGTGTGGATGATTATGTTTGTGATTATATTTGATTGTGTGTGAAGGCGTAGGAGCGGTATTGAGCTGAATGTCTATTTATGGCGTTGTCACGATGCTTGCAACGCATTTGCTCAACAGATATTCATATTAAAGCATTGAGTTTCTAAATACATAAATAATACACAAATATTTAATTCAAATTCAGTCATTCAGCCAATGTGACGCCTATTTATATCATAACCATCTAAGTTGCAATCAGCTTTTTCGTAGTATCGACAAAATATAGCAAATGGAAACAGAACATCTCCCAGTCCATAACTAAGATCCTTTTATTTTGTTATTATTTACTGCTTCATGCGTCGTTAAATTATTAAAGTTTTCTTTTTGCCGTTGTGTTGCCTCGTCACAAATTTAATTTAATTAAGTTTTGGCAGTCAATGTCAGGAAAGACGAAAGAGTACACGTTTCTGATTAACTCTGTCAGAAAAAATGTAAAACGTCAATTGCTATTAATTCAACAACAAAGCAACCAACAAATGCATAACAACACGTTCACGTTCAATGGGAAAAGCCTGAAACGCGTGCTGACAAAAGGTTGAAAAACAAAAAAATTCACTACAAAATGAACATAATATTTGGAATGTAAGAAATAAACAAGCCAAATATTTACCAAAACGACAAGTTTAACTCGTGTTAAAGCAGAAACACGCAATGCAATATAGAAAATACTTTTCAACTTCATGTAACTCATTTTCACACGCGACATTGTTGAAACTGCGATTCAATACACCTTATAGTATACGGAATTTCACCAACGACAATTGAGTGCATGAAATGGGATTGATTCAAGCAATTGCTGCTGAGACAATAAGAAGGTAGTTCTGATGAAAGAGATGAGAAATTGAAGTAAGAGTATTTAAAATGAGTTTCATAACAATTTCTAGCATGTGTCAGTGACATTTTTTTGAATTCTTTTCGCTCAAAATCGCTTGTAGCAAATATTGCTTTGATTTCAGTGATAAAAAAATTTACTAATCAATGTTTATCACCTATCGGCATATCCTGCTCTGCACAGGTAAATGCAAAAAAAACAAAACACGGCATGGCGTATGAGTAACATCCATGACACATGTCACGTGACGCCATAACACATAATTTTACCTTGTTTTATTTTTTGTGCTAAGACAAGCGAGAGTCAGGCATAAAAAAGAAGCACCAGCTAACTACACGAATAACGACAACAAGCAAGGCAAGCTCGGCAGGCAGGCATGCAAAATAAGACATTTTGTGATAAGCGCACAGGATAACAAGTTGGACGTGACGAGCATGTGAACAAAGAACTAAACAACATCAACAACTTTAAATAAGCTCGTCGTTGTGATGTGATATAAACAATGCCAGGCACAGTCGACAAGCTACAACCACACACACAACTCACACACACACGCACCACAGCCCCACAGCAAGTGGCAGAAAGAAGAACATTTAAAATAAAATATATACAGAGTGCGAGAGATAAAACAGTCAGGGAAATGTAACTGATAACCCGAATGTCATACCAAGGAAAATGCATCACAACTCTTCTCATTTACAACCTTTTCAACAAAATCACGACTTTCCCTTTTCATGACTTAATTTTCGCAAGCGTCTCGCCGTTTGAAGAGCGTCAAGCAGCAAGCGCAAAATAGAAACAGACTATCACTAAAATAAACGGCATAACAGAACCAAAGAGAAAATTAAATGCGGAAAAATATGCCGGCACACATAAAAGTGAGAAGTTGGTGCAAAGGAATCGCATTCCTGCTCTTCGCCTTTCACTATTTCTTTCCCTAATTTTGCATTACGTATACGAGCTATTTGCCAAAAGTAAATGCTATGCAACAACATGGCGCAAATCAGATTCGAATTAAAAATTTTACTAGCGCTGTAAAGAGAAGGCGTTAAGGCAGTCAAAAGTCCCCAATGATTGCTTTAAAAATTGATTACATTCTTAATACATATAGGACAAAAGGAAAAATTTATGCAAACCACAGATTTAATAATCGTGTGCTAAAGAAGAACAAAGTCTTAAATCGTATGTATATTTAATATATAGCTTTCATAATCTATTTCAAATTTCTTTAATTTTGCAACTCAATCTCCAATATGATAATGCAAGCGAATTCCAATTTAAATCATTTTTCAATCAATCGAATGCAGTCATACTTGAATGGCATATCAATCAATTCCATTTTTATATCTGTCACTCAAGCGCAAAATCTAAACAGAGACTCCTTACCCACTCCCCTTGAAACCATGATCAATTTCATTCAATTCCAGGCAATCTCAAGCAATCCCAATTTGAATTTCAACGCCAACGCTGTGTATGCACATAAGAATTTATTCATACGCACGTTTGCAATTTGATAAACTCTAGCGTGTAAAGCGAGGAGTGAAGAGAGGACAGTTTGAACACCGAACCAACCTGCCTTACAATCAGCCAGATAGTCAACTATCAATTTTGAGGTTTCGGTTTTTAATTCTTGGCAATACTTCTCATTAAAATTTCAATCACATTTTTTCTATGCTGCTTCGAACTAAAAATTGTCATTTGCTCCACAATATTTGAGCATCTTTTAATACAAAATATATCAATATCCAATATAAATACTTCAATATGTACTATAAGCAATATGACCAAACACACAAAAAGTAGCCAGAAAGCCAATCGACAAATGTTGTTCGCTGTGTCCGTTGATTGTGCTTTATCTGATAGCTGAGGTTGGGCTAGTAATGGCTGCCAAGTGTAACACTTGTTCCTGATAAAAATCAACAATAAACCGCAACAATAACATCAACCATGAACCGCAACAATAACATCAACTACACAACACCAACATATCAATGCATATACATAAATGACTATCACGCGAATTTTCTGCTGGTCATTGACAAACAGAATAATTTTTTCTTCTTGGGCCAGTATGCAATTGCATTATTTACATGGTGTTAACATAAAAGTTGAAGAGTAAGGAAGAAACAATCAAATTTTTATCTAGCCTCTGGATTTATATGGTATGTTTCCTATTCAAAATAAATTTTTTCAAAACATGTTTTAGTGAAATTTCAACCTCTAATATCTGTCTATAAAGTAACTTCTTAAAGCTTAAACAATCCCATTGAAAGTTTACATTGATAATTACTTGACGCTTGAGTGTGGGCTTTGTTAAATATTTACAAACATTTAAGCAATATTTACATTGTAATTTAGTCATTATGTCCAAAAGTTCCAAGAATATTTCAGCTGCCGCTGGATATTGGCCATTGGCCAATAACAAACCCAAAAAAACAAAGGTCGTCATTGAAGCGCTCTCACCTGCACGGGCAAATAAAGCAATTTGGGCGCGTGTTAAGCTGTTTTACATAAACAGAAGACAGACCGTAGTACTAACAGAGAAGGGAAAGAGAGAGGATAGTAGAATGAAGTAGATGAACTGCAAGGGGGGATTGACTCATATGGTGGGTCAACTGCAGCTTTGGTCGTTGCCATTTTTGAATGGCAATTTGGGTTGTCTGCCGGGGCAAGCACAGGATAGCTGAGGCTCAAGCTTTTTGTGCCTTGGCAATATTTAGGCAGTTTTAATGCAAAAGCGTCCACAAACCATAAATAATTGAAAACTGCACAGACGTGCAAGAAATGCGGAGTCTTCTAAAAAGGAAAGAACAAAAAATTAAACGATATAGCAAGAGGCAGTTCAGCAGCCAGTTAGAGTTGTTGTAGTGAAGCATGCTAAAGTCCCATTAAGGCTAATAGGCCCAAAAGGACCAGCGAAGACGGCTCAGTCCATGAGTTGGGCTAAAGACTTTCAGAGAGGGCGTTTCAAAACATTTGCACATAAATGTTAATGTAATATTATTAAAATTTAAGCATTAAGGCTTTTACAAAAGTTTAACCAGGAATATTTTCACTAATCTCTTAATTTAAAACAATTTAACTATAAGGAGAAAAATAATTTCTAAACAACGAGAAAAGGAACTATATCATTAATGGAATAATTTTCACAAGTGTTTCGTCCCTGTCTTTTGAAATAGTTGGAATTGTTAAAATTGTTATCTAACTGTTTAATTTTGTCCAATTTTCTGTTTTTGGTGGACTGTGCAAGTTGGCCACGCATTGTTTCCTTACTCCACACACTTCCACACCTAAAAAGTATGCTGTACAATTCTTGTGGCCTTCCCTGCAGCAAACTAAATACGAGAAACGCTTTCTAGTTTTTTTTTTTGGGGGGGTAAATTTAATGTATTGGACCAAAAACACAGTTAGTTTTTATTACAACACAGTGATCTTCATTAGTAAATTCGGCAAGCCTGGTTGACTTCAGGCGTAGTTGTAGGTCTTGTGGATTAGGTTAGCTTCCTTTGGATCGTCACCAGGCTATTGTATTAGGTTTCCAAATGACCTGCGCTTAAGTCTTCTAACGACTCTTCTCCCCGCAAGCTCTCTAGCCAGCCGGCTTCGGTGCCGCTGCAAACGTGCGTTGTATCTGATGGAATAAGCTCCAACTTGGCTGTCTATGGTAGTCAATCTGAGGTCATTGTGCAAGGTTGAATTTCGTACGTACCAGGCAGCACCAGTTATTCGACGCAAAGCCAAATTCTGGAGTGTCTGGATACGTCGTCGACTTGTCCGACACGCAATGCCCCAAATCTGTATACCATATCTCCAAGTCGGAGCAACCAAAGTGTTGTACACTGCCCGTTTGCAGCGCAGCGGCAAGGCGCTATTGGCGTTTATCATCCAATTTTCCCAAGTGTTCCGTTTTTTGAAATTGTTGGAATTGTTAAAATTGTTATCTAACTGTTTAATTTTGTCCAATTTTCTGTTTTTGGTGGACTGTGCAAGTTGGCCACGCATTGTTTCCTTACTCCACACACTTCCACACCTAAAAAGTATGTTGCATAATTTTTGTGGCCTTCCCTGCAGCAAACTAAATACGAGAAATGTTTTCTAGTTATCTGTTTTTTCTAAACGCCGCTTGCACTTTAGCTTCGCTTATCCTAATTGTGGTTATTTTATATGTGAGTATCCTTCGTGAGCCTCTCACGCGAAACTCTGCATAGAGCATTGAGTCCTGCCACGTTTGTCTGTCCTCTGTTGTGTGGATGTAAGTATGAATTTGTCTGCATTACATTTTTGCACTTAGCTAGATAATTTTCATTTTCTGCTGAGCTAACTCAACTTAAATCTGGCTTGATTAAACTCGACTTGGCAGGTCAACAACATTGCATTGAACTTTGATTCTTTTGCTTTTGGGTTTTATGATTTGATTTTTCTTCTTATCCGTTTGTAAATAAAGCTGGCTTGTTCCTAATGGCTGCTTACCTAGGCAGAGTAACCAGCATAAATCATTATTTTGGTTCGCTGAGTACCCTTAAATTTGAAATTTTCTGTATCCCAGCGCACTTCTTCATCAATATTATAACTCTGAGATCACGTTCGAGAAAGTTGGTAGTCCCATTTTGTCAACTTCTAATAAATTTGCTGTGCAAGAGGACAAGTTTGGAACGCACTTCCAACTGTCTGCCTGCTAGCTGTCGAATCCTTTGGCTACGATGTGAAGGGATGGGAGGTGAAGAATTGCTCAGATTGCGCAGCTTAACAATGGCAATGGCAGCGATGCCGTCATTTTGTAAATCAAACAAGTTTTAAGTGCACCGAGGCGTCACAGAACTCGGTCGGATGCTAGAGGTGCCACAAACTGCTAGGCAGGCAAACGTTCAACAAAACAACAAAAACATGACACAAAATATTCATGAACACAGCAGGCACATAAATAAATTGCACTCTCCAAATGGAATAGAACGTAGAGAGTTGTGTCGTTTGCTGATGCAGCTGCTGTGCCACCAAAATGGCTGCGAGTGGCGTGAAAAACTTGCAAAATATGCTAACATAATGCAACCGAACGATAGAATTGAGAATGAAGAATTGCCTGCTGTTGGTGTTGGTGTTGATGTAGTAGAAGCTGCATGAAGGTTTTATGATGCTTCGATTTCGTGGAATAAGCAATGAGCCCAAACGTGGCAGGAACAGCAGCGGCAGCAGCAGCAACCCAAATCAGTCACAAAACTCTTCAGCTCGATATTTATTTTTCAGCAGTTGCGCGTTTTTAATATTAACCCAGAAGTAGACAGATTGGGGTTGTGTTGGGTAGATTTGTGGCCGTAATGCATCATCAAAGTGCAATCGCGAATTATTTCTCTGTGAATGCTGTTAAGGTCTGTGGCTGCTGACTGTGATTTAAAATTGTAAGTGAGGAAAAGTGTCTGCTAATTAATTTAAATATGAAAAGACTTTCAATTTGCAAAACTTACACGTTTGCCAGTCATTGGTATAAGCCAATCTCCACTGACTTCAATGATGGCTATGGCGACAAAAAGCCATGAAATAAATTATTTCAAGAATCAATTACAACTAAAAGCATAGACCACTTGAAAATCAATTCAATTCACATGAAAGCCGACAGTATGACAGGAACAGAGAAACAGACTTTCAGAGACTCCAACTGAAGCCTGAACACAGGAGCATGGATGACTGCAGGACTGAAACGAATCGTTGACTGTGGAACACACACAGAGATCTACTTTCTACACACATGTGACGATTTAAGCTTATGCATAATTGATTGTTATGACCTGGCAAGCCGATTTTGGTCCACAGACCATTGAGTGTGTGCCTGCATGGCAAATTAAGCAGGTTAATTTGATTGCTCAAGACATTCATATTGATGCATATAGCAAATTATGTAAGCTGATATAGTTGAAAATTAGCTTAATCTTGAGATAATTTTACTTAATCTTGAAAACTTAAACTTGAACCTTTTAAGTACATTCTAAGGGTTTCATTACTGTCTATAATGCATATGGTTGTTTTTCTTTCTTCTTACACAAAGTTAAATTTTTATATTTTTCAATTGAACTTAATATCCAATGACTGATCCCTTTCCTGTGTTACATCAATGGCTCATCATTGGATTTTGAACACATTTAATTTTATTAAATGCATAAACAACAGCAACGAAAGCCTGCTAGCAGCCATCAGTTTCAAACGCGAACTTTTCTATGCCGCAACAGTCGTCGATGAGTTACTTAGGCTTAATACGGATGGGCACCACGAACTAAACAGACAGACAGACGGAAGGACAAATGTCATGACAGACAAGTCGGGACGCTGGACAGGATGACAAACAGACGAACCGACAAACCAGAGACGCAGAGATAACTGTTTTTCTGTCCTCTTTCGTTTTTTATTTTTTTGGCATGCAAACAATGGACGTTGGTGAGAAGGAAGGAGTATGGCAGGGAATGCACATTTGAGTGGCAGACAGTGTGCAAATGTCAACTCGTTTGGAATTCAGACAAGTATATGTACAAAAGTATAAAAGTGTTGGAAAATACACATGCCAAATGCTGTTGGCCGAGTTTTGTTAGTTTGGAGGGCTTTTGTGCAGCGCTAAAACCAAGTGCAGCTACAGTAGTTAGCCAATTGGCAGCCAGATGGGCCATTTAATTTGTTTATTAACTCAACTAAAGCGCTGTCAGTGCAATTAACGACTAATGAGCACTCAAGTCCAAGTCTAAGCAAAAGTTTTCTTAATTTTGGTCATACTGTATCAACATCATTATCATCAGTCGGAAGCAACTCTCATTGTATAATCTTTAGCGTTATCATTATTATAGAGAGTATAGAAAGTCCCAGCCTAAGTTTATCAAAATCTGTTTGATGTATTTTCTAAAGTAAAGTATTTTGGGTGACGGAAATGCAAACTCATAATTTTTGTCAACAGGCGAGTCAAGTGAAAAGTGTAAACTCCACATTAAACATCCGTCCGCAATCCCTCTACTTTCCATATTTCGTAACCAAATCTATTACTCCTCAAACCCAAATACCAACCACAAGTTATGCTCAACACAGCGCAAATTTCTGGTTTACTTCACTGCAAGGCGTCGACGCCAGCTTCGAAATTAGAAATTATTATTCATGCCCCACAGTGTCATTTCCAGAAATGCGCGCGTGGTTGAGAGGAGTTGTCAGATAAGTTTTTCACTTCCCAGAAATCTTTTTGTACTGAAGCTTTGCAGAAGAGAGATTAATATGCATACTACAAGAAACTTATAGCAATATGCCCGATTCATACAGCATTTCCATCTCTCTCTTCCTTCTTCTGCTTTCCCATTTCCCTCGTTCATAGTCGCTATGCATGAGACCAGTTGACAATTGACCGAAGTTCAAGTTACGAGAGTGCTAAGAGTGTGTTATGGCGCAATTATATTCATATAAATCTATAAATGTGACATTCTATTGCATATTGTGATATTCCTTGCCTAAATCGCTGTAAAATACGAAATTCATCGGAATAAAATAGAATCGGTACAAAAACAATTTCTGCTCTTCGTGCTTAGAGGTCTTAACTGGGACGCTAACAATAATTTGCCGTCTTATCTTTCCCACATAATACACAGTGCCACTCCTATATGCTCTATTAAAAAGTTAGTTGTGTGTCATTTGTCTGCATGTTCGCGATCATCGTAATCGCACGATAAGCGGAGCGCCCCTCGGTCGGATGATTGGAAGGTGGGTCGCTTTGTGCGTGGGTTCGCACGTTAACACTTGATTGTACTGTTCGTTAGTACATCTACGTCCAATAAAAAAAACTTGCTAATAATATCAATGGATGATTCACCAAGGAACTACAAGATTTTTTCTGATTTATTCCCAGAAAATTAATGAAATACAGTATTTAGTCAATTTAGTGTACACAAACGTTTTGACTTGAAAGCGCAGCTTTAAAACATACAAAATTGGCGAAATTTAAAACAGAAATAATATTTTCAGCATTATTTAAGGTGCAAAACAATTGCAATTGAGTTGATACCAATAATCATCGTCAGCCATCCTCATTGCAATCGTCAACGCCAACGCCACAACGAACTGCACTTTCGAAAAATGTTTGCAACGAGTGTCAAACATATAGAAATAAGCCTCAAATTGTGCCCAAGCCAGGCACAAACTTAGCAAGAGAGCGTTAAAAGGCAGTCGCCATCAGATGGCAAGAGGGAGGCAGGCAGATGGAATATTTTGTGCTTTATGCCAGCAAATTCCGTTGGCCAAGTGCCAAGTTTTACGCCGACGCAGCCACACTAATGCACTCAGAGCATCACGTTTTGCATGGAGAAAGGGATGCAGGGGAAGGAGGAGTTGTATGTGGGCGTCGACCACACCCGGAGGCTCGTAGGTTTCATGACGATTTTAAGCTTAACAGACAACGAGTTCAACTTGTGTTCTCTTCCGGGCACGAATCCCGGGCTGTAAGTATTGGCGAGTAAGGGAAATGAGTCTTTGTCCTTAGCGTTTATACAAATGCAAATATACCACACATGACAACAACAAGAAGAGCAGCAACTGCAGAGTAGACGATCGTTTGTGTTTTTCTATTTGTTTGGCTTTTAATTTTTTCATCATGAAAGCGTGGAGGGCTATGAAAATGTGTGACTCCCCCCACTCCCTTACTCGAACCACATATGTCACGCTCATAAAAAGTGCAAAGAGAGTTTGGCAAAAATTGTCAACTTACCCCGGCGGGATGCTGTAAGAAAAAATTCAGCTAGGCCCGAGCTGCCTGCAAAAGGCAAAATATAAATGCGCTTTTTATTGTATCTTGATTTTCATTTACAAGAAATGAATAAATAAAATCCATTCTCTTAAAAAGACGTTAGTTTTGAATTAAGTTCTTTTTATTGTTATTGAACCAAGAAATAAAACAAAAAAATTCTGTTAAAACTACTATTTTAAAAATTTATAACGCATACGTACTTCTCCTCTTATCAGCGATCTAATTTGAATTTATGCTAGAGGGTGTAAGAGTGGGTGTTTTAAGCCTTTTTTCATCATTCATTGCCTTTTGGTGTGTTGCTTACTTTTAGGCTTAGATGTTTTGGGTGCTTAGTTTGTATATTACAAAGTAAGACGGTTAGAAGTCAGCGGCTAAGCAAATAAAAGTCGAAATTTGAAGCTGTAAACACACACACACACGCCCCCGAGAGCGCTGCCTCCATGTCAAACTTAATTTTCTGCAAAAAGCAAAACGATTTCAACATCGTCGCCATCAGCTTCGCTACTCCTTCTCGCTCCCATTGGTCATTCGGCATGGTCCGGGCACAAGCTGATTACAATCATAAGCGAAAATTAATGAATTATTTACCAGCAGCCTAGTTAAGGGCAAATGCTCCTCCCATTCCACACACAACCCACTGTCAAAAGTTGCTAAGTTAATTGCCTAGGCCTGTTTCTCCTCAGAGACGCCACAAAAGGAAATAAGGCTGGCTTGAAGCCGCAAACCTTCAGCTGCTACCTGGTAATTAATTAGGCAAAAACACTTGTCATTATTATATGTGAAATTCAGCGTAATTTAAGGCATACCTTAAGGCGTTAAAAGTAGTTTTCCTTTTTCGATTTGTTCACCACACAAATATTTGTTAAATAATTCTTAAGTGTTTTCAGTACATCTAAAATTAGATTATGGTTCAATTTCATTAAAAACTATTCGATCATTGCTTTAAATGTCAAAAATAATGTATGTTTAATACGGAAATAGTTGAGAACCATTCCTAGCAACTCTTTAAGAAAACAGTTGATAAAAGTTGCCAATTTGTTACTTAAGAACACTTTTCGGTTTGCCTGCTTGCGACAGCGGAAGGTAATTAAAAGTGATTATAGCTCATTAAATGATAAGGAAACGTTGCACACGCATTATGTGTCTGGTTGATGGAAGGCAAGATGCACCGGGATGAGGCATCTGCTTCATTAATATGATCAACACGCATGCGATGGTAATGTGCCTTTTCTGGTCTGGGCTGTCCTAGCCGCATGTCCTTGCCGCAAGCGGCTTGCAATTGCGGCCAATTCAACAACAAGCAGGAACAAGAGCAGCAGCAACAGCAAGAAACTGTCCTGGCGCACTTCCAACAATAAGCAACAATTTTTAGCAGCCGCCAAAGCTATTATCCCGAACCAGGATCTCATTGCTGCTTTTACTGCTTTTTTGTTGTGCCTGCCAGGCACGCAACCAGCCAAATTAGCATCCAAACAAAACGAAGCAAGGCAGCTAGGCGAGCAGGCACAAATTGTTTTTTTTTACACATGTGCGCGCAACACATTAAATTGTAAACATGCATAAATGTTGTTTATTGGGCAGCGTCAAAACCAAAAAAAAAACAATAGCGAAAGAAACATGAAAAGAAAACAAAGTAATAATCCACTGAACACCTTAAAATGTACCCTATATTTAAACATTAAATGAAAAACATTTTTTGTAAATAAATAGCTTTCTATGACCAATTCTCTTTGTAACTATTCATAACATTAATTTTAAATCATATTCGAATTTTATTTCTTAACAATTAGAGCAAAAAAATTGAACTGAAAATTTATTTCTACTTTACTTTGAGATATCCATGATATATTAATCCTATATTATAAAAACATCATTCCCATTACGTTTCAACTAAAATACGATGACTGTAGAAATGGAGAAATAATAGAAATGGGAATGCAAAGATTCCTTTCGAGTCGATTTCGGCTACAACTTGGCAGGCTGTTGACAAGAGGAGCAACAACGAGTGCCAAAACACATTTACGTTGCTTGACGACATTTCCGAGCCTGCTGTGCGTGCTCCTTGAGGCTTAGCGAAAGTGTATCCTGTCAAAGGATATTATGCAACGAAATTATTGTAGTTGGCACCAAAAAAAAAAATGTTGTCGAAAATAAACACACAAAGAAGCCTCTTCCTCTATATGCAACTGTGGCGAGTAAGCTGCCAAAAAGTCCTTCTGAGCCCTGCATAAAATGGCATGTGTGAAACGATGCGCAAAGACGGGAATGGTTGGGTGAGAATGATGGGGGATAAGCCCTGCCCTAGAGGCGACAAATGAGCACCGCATTAGCATCACCAAAAATGCGACCGTTGAAATTTAACCAAACAATAGCAGCAAACAATTCGCTGTAATTATTTTGTACTTTGTATTTTGTAACCACAAAGATGGACAGAATAATGTTTACAAAAATCTCTCTCACATAGAAAGATAGTGTCGTTTGTGTCATTGATAAAAAAGCAATTAATTAATTTGAAAAAAAAAATTCTAGCTTGAGAGATTAATTTCTCTTTGTTTACAAATATTAAGCAATTATTAAGGTCATAGAAAGCCGCTTTAAATATTGTACTTTAGGCAGCATTTATTGAAAGGTGTCAAAAAAGTGGCGTTTATATTAAAAGACAAACAGACAGACTAACAGACACCATGACGAGCGTTGTACACAACCAATATACTCTTTCCCTTCGGCATCAAGTATTAAAATACAAAATCGGCAAACGTACTATTTACAAAATTGTATTACAACATAGCACAATAATTGACATACGAATTATATCCTTGAATACGCAATATTAAAGCCTCCTGTAAAACTTATCGTGTAACTTTTTCACATGTGTGCGCATTACATGCATATGCATTTGTTACGAACTCTGCGTCACATTATTGTTTTAGGTGTTGTTGCTTTAGCAAATTTTGTCAAATTGCACGTTGTTAACATTTGTTTATCAGTGTCGTTACACTTCGAGGCATCTTTGCATGTATGTCTGCTTGTAAGCTTACATGTTGTTATATTACATCCCGGTAGACCATAACCAAACATTTTGCATCCGTTTTTCTCTTACCAGAAACTTTAAATTTTTAAAGGGACAAAATGCAAAATAAGAGCAAACTATGGTCAAAGAAAATAAGAACAATATATCTAAACGAACCTATGCTTACTTACACAAACACACACGCATATGCATATACATATATCACTGACAACAGCTTGTGCCGAAAAATCATTGCGTTGGGTAGAAGCAATTTCAATGTGTGCAAGTATAAGAAAATACTACATCTAGATAGAAACATGTGTGTGCGTGTGTGTGTGGAAGTGTTTTTCACATTTATTTATCAAACAGTATGCAGCTGTTGCATTTCCCATACGTATTTTCCAAGTATTTTGAATTTAATGCCAAACTTAATGTGCCGCCTTCAAAACCCACCCAAATAGCATATTCTTACTTTGTGAGTTTCATAAGTTCAAATGTGGCAGTCAGTATTTGAGTTCACATAGTTTGAAAGCCTTGCAATTTTAGCTTGGATATTGAAAAGTGGGCATTGTTCAACTATGCAATGAAATTTTGCTTATCATGCCATTAAGTAAGTAAAACTCTAATTGAGTTTGTGGAATGCACAATTCAAATTTATAGACTAGCCTAGGGTTAACAATGCAAAGAAATATGCAAAACACAAAATTGAGTTCATGAACTAATGTTTTTGAAGGAATGAAAAATTATGATTTCAGGAGAAGATATGTTAAATGAGATTCGTTTTTTAGATGTTCATATATAAATAGAGAAATTAATTATTTTTAAAGGCTAAAAAGCTTATTAAATTTTTTGTTTAAGAGAATCAATCAATTAAATTTTTCAATCTTGCATAGGTACAAATGTATCAAGCCATCAGATAGCCATCCCAAGATATAGCAACAAAAAGTAATCATAATATTATTACAAATTGCTAACCAGGCAAATGCAATGACTTCAAGGAACACATTTAAGCCTTGCATCTGTGGCAGTCAGCCGATAGAAGAAAGATAACCAGCAGCTGTTGCTCCAACGAAGACTTTAAACGTCGCTTGGCATAAATCCTACCCAGCTGCAGCATTCGCCTTTTCCACCCCACTTTGCCTACACCTAAGCGCATTTGTATTAAATCGAACGTATTTCTTTCCTTTTGCTTGGATGTATATGCCAAGAAGAAGCTCATGCAAGTCTCCACTCACAACTGTTTTATTTATTGACTGCACGTAGCGTATATCCTTATAATTTTAGTATGTCTCTACGCAATGTGTTAGTTCAACATATTTCTCAATCCACAGGCTTTACATTGGTCTGTGTTGTCGAACGCGTCCTCCTTTCTATCCGTCTCTCGGACGTTGTGTGTTGCTTTTAGCGCTCGACTGCCAGTCCAAATAGTATCTTCGTCGAAAGCATAAAAAGTAGCGAGTTTTTTGCTTCCCTTTCTCTATGTATGCAATCAACTGAAATTGAACCCTGCAACAAATGTTAATATCTTATTGTAGCGGCCCAATGAATACCCCTTCCTGAATTGATGTTTGTACATTTAAACGGCTCTTGAGCAAATGAACGATTTTTGCATTTACGTTCCTACCAATAATTGCACTACTTTGGAAAATTGCATATCGATTTGGCAAATCCGTGGCAAAAATAAATGTTGTCTGAGTGCTCTGTTCTATGTTATGTTTTAATATTCCCCCTTATTTTACGTAATATATGTATGTGAGTGTTCGTTAGCCATTTGACTGTTCATTTCCTGAGTGAGATTATATTTTGAACATACATATGCGAAAATTTGTAGAAAATAAGATTTTTAGATTCAAACTGAGACACTCACATGATACACTTTCTTTGTTAGTGATATTAATCGTTACATAAATACTAACCATTACTTGCTAAGCTATGTATCGATAGTCAGCTGTTATCGCAGCTTGATTTTTTACAGGTCACCCTTGTCACCGCGACTAAGCCAACAAGTATCACAAAAGCTCCATTAAATTTCAATATGATCTGTAATTAAACATTTTTTTTCAATTGTCTAATTGACTATTTCCTCAATTTTTGCGCTCCAACACCATTTGGATGTATATGTTTGTATGTAAAGATTCAGGCAAATTGCAATGACTTCCTGCTCGTTAGCTTGCTAACTTTTTGTTGAGCTCCAATTGGCAATTTTGTAGGATGAATTCTTGTAAGAGAATTTTTCAAAATTGTGGAACACTGTGTAAAAACAACCTTAAGTCACATTAAATATGCATGGATGGCAACTTGCCAAGGGGCCGGAATAATAACTTAGACAGGTAGTTTAGCATTAATAAAAAAAACCATTTGCGACCTGCCATAAAAGGCTTGTGTACGTGTTTTTATTGTCAACTTCCTTAACGAAAAAGGAAGGCAAAAATAAAAGCAACACAAAAGGATAATTTCATATTCGCGTCGCTAACTTACGTAAATTGTTGAATCATACAATAAATAAAATGCAATGAATGTGCAAAAGTGTAGAGCGCGCACTGCTTGAGTATTTCTAAAGAGGATTTTACAAGATGGAAAGGGGATTAAGAGGGGAGCAGTGCTGGCATTTGCCAAGCGCAGAAGTAAATAAATTAATGTCCGCCACAAAAAAGTCAACGTCTTTGTTATTACGTACGCTTACATTTAAACGCGCTTACGTAACTGCTTACGCAGTGCCTGGCACGCATCCGTCTAGCTGACCTCCTCTAACTTACCTGATTTGCAAAAGCAATATCATAACAGTTATGGTTGGGCATCTTAAAGATAACTGCATTTAAATAAAATTCGATTTTTGGTCAGATTGCATGTTAAGGTTTAATGCCAAAAATTACCTTGGGCATTGGTAAAATCTTTCGACTTCCATAACTTCGGCAAAACTGACCCGATTTTGAAAAGCGATATCTTAAAAGTAATGGTTTGACAGCTGCAATTAAACTGCATTTAGATAACGATTTTTGGTCAAAGTTCAAATTCAAATTTTATGCCAAAACATCGACTTGGTCATTGGGACAATATTTCGACTAAAACTTTAATGAATAATTTCGTTTTCAGGCACTGTCTCGCGTATTTCTCGAGAAATAATCCAAAAACGAAAAATTGAAGGAATATTTTCGTTTTAGGCCGTTAAAAAAAATAAATTTATTTCGAAGTAATTTCCCGGCGTGGGCGTAAAGCAGTTATACGACGCTTGCTTTCCTTTAATTGAATTTAGTAAGTAAATTTTCAAGGATAGGAAAAGTTTTCAGGTGTGCTACAGAAATTGCTAGTGAAATTGAATTCCGCTGAATGCGCGGAAATTTCCACGGTGCCAAAGTACGTCCAATGCTTTATTTTTTTTAGTATGTCCACCAATCTCTCCGGACTTGGCTTCTTTGATTAAATTAGCGAAGAATTTGTTTTGCAACTTCTTTTATTCAATCATTGCAGAACAAAATATATTGATAATATTCGTATTTAACTAGGGGGCTCCGCCCCCTGCTCGCTTCGCTCTCCGACCCCCAGTTAGCCCAATTAAGCACTACATGCTCCACGATGAGCTCTCGAAATTCACTCGCAAGTATACTTTCATCCTCATGACACAGAGTGAAACAGACCGGAATAAACACGCACCATCGCCAATAATTTGAATGACAGTTTGTGGTACCAATATACCCTCTACATTCAGCATATGAGATACCATATTCATAAATCAGAAAATGTTTTTCCACAATTCAGTAGATTTAACAATGACATTAGAAATTTCAGTTTATAGTGCGCATCCTTGCCATCCAATCTACATCCCTGCAAAATTTCATTAAAATCGGTCCAGTAGCTTTGGGCGTTGTCCGTTTGAAAAGTGGGTTCTCTTATATGTATATAGATTTACATAGTTTAAGTATAAAAATAGTATAGTATAACAATTGAATTTTATAGCTAAGAAATAAAACATTTAATTATGGCGCAGAATCAATAAAAGTTACTTTTCAACTCAAACTGAACAAAGTGGCATTGCTGACCCTGACTTGAATTATCTGAATCGGACTTGGTGGCAATACCAGACTTCAGCATATTGTGCCTTACACATTATTCAAAAAGCAAACAAATTAGTCAATTTATTAACATTTTCGTATTGTAATTTGCAGAGCCTTACGACATCATCAAACTTTATTCTTGTGTGCTTGAATTTTCTTGCCACAGCGAAGTTTTTACTGCTGTTGTACATTTAAATGTCGTCTGCCGCACTTTTGCGGCGCTCATTTGTCGCCTCTATAAAAGGGCTTACATTCATATCCATCATCCCCCCCTCACACACAAGCAACCACACGGATCCTTTTGACTCGTTTCACACATGCCAGTTTAGGAAGGGCTCAGCAGGGCTTTTTGGCAGCTTACTCGCCACACTCGCACAGAGAAAGAGAGGCTTTTTATGTGTTTATTTTCGGCAACATTTTTTTGTTTGGTGCCAATAATTTTGCAACATAATATCCTTTGGCAGAATACATTTTCGCTAAGCCCCAAGGAACCCGCACATCATGCTCAGAAATGTCGTCAAACAGCTTAAAATTATTTTTGGCTCTCGATGTTTGCTCCTCTTTTCGATTGCCTGCCAAGTGGTAGTCGAAACGAACTCACGTAAATATTATAATAACTTTAGTAAGATTAAGCATTTTTATATCCCGGATGCATAGAAAAAAGGTTCAAATATAATGTCAGCTCAAATTCTTAGTCCTTAGTGCTAAAAAAGTCTGCTTATAAACAAGGATCGGTTCTGGAAAGTTATTAAATGTAAGGACGTAAAATATATATATTTTTTGTATATTATATGATTCAATAATTTCACTCAGCAAAAGTTAATATGGGCCTAAAGCAGGGCAGCTTTCAAAGTAATCAGTTGATTATTACTATGTATTTGTTTCTTGTTTCTTTCGCTATTGCTTTGTTCAGTTCTGACGCTGCCCAATAAACAACATTTATGCATGTTTACAATTTAATATGTTGCGCGCACATGTGTAAAAAACAATTTGTGCCTACTCGCTTAGCTGCCTTGTTCGATTTGTTTGGATGCTTATATTGCTGGTTGCGTGCCTGGCAGGTACAGCAAAGAGCAGTAAATGCAGCAAAGAGATCCTGGCGGCTGCTAAAAACTGTTGCTTGTTGTTGGAAGTGCGCCAGGAGTGTTTCCTGCTGCTGCTGCATTTTTCCTGCTTGTTGTTGGATTGGCCGCAATTGCAAGCCGCTTGCTACAGGAACATGCGGCTAGGACAAGCCACCCCAAGACAGGCACATTACCATCGCATGCGTGTTGATCATATAAATGAAGCAGATTCCTCATCCCGCTGCATCTTCCCTTCCATCAACCTGACACATTTTATCATTTAATAAGCTGTAATTACGTTTAATAATATTCCGCTTTCGAATCCAGGCAAACCGAAAAGTGTCCTTCAATAATAAATTGGCAACTGTTTTCTTCTTTCTTTGTGCTCTCTTTTTACCACTCTAGTTTCATGTTTCTCTTTTTGTAACTCAGTTGCCAATGTGTGCAAACGTGCGTTTATAATAGATTTATCTGTGTTTGCCTATCATCGCACTACAGTAGAGGGTATTCAGTCGTCCGGGCTGTCACTCCATAAAACAGCGTGCTTTGCATAATAAGAAACACAAACTTTTACATTTTGTGTCAAAAATTCTTCCCTTTGATTATATACCTTGCAACTTACCACAAACTTAATATGCATTTGCCTGTAGCATCCAATATTCAACTCATCTAACTTCATTCTTTCCATCGTCTGCATATTTGGATGAATATGCCAAAAAAGGTAGCTCACAAACAATATTAAAAGTATTTAATAACGTTGATTGAAAAAAAATAAAAATAATGCACTCATTTTGAGAAAACTCCCAATTGACTGTTTTTAATAACTAAGTCATTAGTGTAAGGCAATGAAATGTATAATAACAATAAATGTAAATTGGATGATATTTTTGCACATTGACCTTTAACGCTCCGCTCTATAAAAAGTAGAGGTGAATATATTGTTGTTTCACTTTATATATGTTAAATCACAATCACATTAAAATTAGCCAAATGATTACATATCATGCCAAAATGTAAGCTCGTTGTGTGGGGCATATTAATCAAAATGAAAAAAAAAACAAGTGGAAACGTTGCAGTCGGACGCAACCGACTGCGATATACTCGATACCAGTATTAAAAATTTTGAAGCCCATCCATGTGGGATGTCAATTGCTATCTTCATACCAAATTTGGTGACTCTAGCTCGAAGTTTGTATAAAGTGGGGAAAGGGGGGCTGCGGGCGGTATGGTTGGGCGTGGCATCCAAATTTTTGCTGCAGATCCTTGTGGAATGTCAAATGCTACCTTCATACCAAATTTGGTGACTCTAGCTCAAAGTTTGTAAAAGTGGGGAAAGGGGGGCTGGGGGCGGTATGGTTGGGCGTGGCATTCAACTTTTTGGTGCAGATCCTTGTGGAATGTCAAATGCTACCTTCATACCAAATTTGGTGACTCTAGCTCAAAGTTTGTATAAAGTGGGGAAAGGGGGCTGCTGGCGGTATGGTTGGGCGTGGCATCCAAATTTTTGCTGCAGATCCTTGTGGAATGTCAAATGCTACCTTCATACCAAATTTGGTGACTCTAGCTCGAAGCATGTAAAAGGTGGTGAAAGGGGGGCTATGGGGCTTGGTCGGTATGGTTGGGCGTGGCATTCAACTTTTTGGTGCAGATCCTTGTGGAATGTCAAATGCTACCTTCATTCCAAATTTGGTGACTCTAGCTCGAAGCATGTAAAAGGTGGTGAAAGGGGGGCTATGGGGCTTGGTCGGTATGGGTGGGCGTGGCATCCAAATTTTTGCTGCCGATCCATGTGGGATGTCAATTGCTCTCTTCATACCAAATTTGGTGACTCTAGCTCGAAGTTTGTAAAAAGTGAGAAAAGGGGGGGGGGGGCTGGGGGCGTTATGGGTAGGCATGGCATCCAAATTTTTGATGCAGATCTTTGTGGAATGTCAATTGCTATCTTCATACCAAATTTGGTGACTCTAGCTGAAAGTTTGTAAATGGTGGGGAAAGGGGGGCGGAATGGGTGGGCTTGGCTCCAAAACTTTGATGCAGATTTTTGGGGATCGCTACTAGCTATCTTCCCACCAAATTTGGTGGCTCTAGCTCCACAACTCTGGAAGATACACGCATTCCCGTTTTTGACGAAGCGTTGGGGTGGATGGGGGCGGCTAGGGTAGGATCGGTGGGCGTGGCATCCAAACTTTTGATGCAGTTTTTAGGGGGTCATCATCACCTATCTTGGCACCAAATTTGGTGGCTCTAGCTCAAAAACTTTGGGAGATATAGCCATTTCTGATTTCAAAATGCGGGGGGGCTGGGGGCGGAATGGGTGGGCGCGGCTCCAAAACTTTGATGCAATTTTTTGGGGATCGCTACTAGCTATCTTCCAACCAAATTTGGAAGCTCTAGCTCCACAACTCTGGAAGATACACGCATTCCCGTTTTTGACGAAGCGTTGGGGTGGATGGGGGTAGCTAGGGCAGTGTCGGTGGGCGTGGCATCCAAACTTTTGATGCAGTTTTTAGGGGGTCATCATCACCTATCTTGGCACCAAATTTGGTGGCTATAGCTCAAAACTAAGGCAGATATATGCTTTTTTGACTTTAAAATTCGGGGGGGCTGGGGGCGGAATGGGGGGGGCGTGGCTCCAAAATTATTGATGCAGTTTTTTGGGGGTTGCTAGTAGCTATCTTCTTACCAAATTTGGTAGTTCTAGCTGTAAGGATGTGCGAAATATGTGGATTTATCGGTTTTGAGTTATCGAATTTATCGATTTGCCAGCCCCCCAGTTATCGTAGAACCCCCATCTTGACACTTTAATTTACTATCCCATAGATAAAGAGAATTGGAAAGCTTCAAGTCTCTAGCTTGAAGGGTGTGGAAAAAACTTGCATACATACGGACGGACAGACGGACAGACGGACAGACGGACAGACGGACAGACACCATGACGGACATTGCACAAAACCAATATACTAGTTACCTTCGGTATCGAGTATAAAAAACACTTAAAATCTCAAGGTTTGCTTTTAATTTCGCCGAATTCGTGAGCAATTAACAAGATTGACTGATTATATTGACAAATGGCTAGGGCTAATTAATTATCAGGTAAGCTGATGAAACAATACGCTTGCCTCTGAATAGAAACAGGCTTTGGCATTTAACTTAAAAGTAAGGAGAAACTTTTGACATCGAGTTGTGTGTGGGAGAATTTGCGCCTAACTCAGCTGCTGGTAAATAATTTATTAGCTTTCGCTTATGATTGTAATCCGCTTGGGCCAGTACCACGACGAATGAAGACTGGACGCGAGAAGGAACAGCAAAGCTAATGGCAACGATGTTGAAATCCTTTTGCTATTTGCACAAGCGCACGAAACTTTAGTTAAACATTTCGGCAACGCCGATGGGTAGGTAAGAGCAACAGAAGTGTGTAAGTGTGTGTGTGGGTGTGTGGGTGTGGGTAGGTATGTCTGTGTGTTATGCCTGGCAGGGTTGCCTGGCTGGCAGTTCTGTGAATCGCTACTTCTGAAATTGTCCAAATATTTACAATTTCAAATTTCGACTATTGTTTGTTTAGCCTCTCTCAGTCTAGATGTGTATGTGTGTGTGTATGTGTATGGATTGGACAACTTTAGCTTTAAGTCAAAATGTCTAAGCTGCACTATACAAAT